>BMAU01021211.1:100000-165434 GCA_019973935.1 Trichonephila clavipes | reverse complement strand
TAACAGAACTAACATATTTTATTATTTGAATTAATGTTCCTTGTTGGTATTTTGAATATGTTATTAATTTATTTACCTATTTTAATTGTATCTTGTAGTGCATAATAATTTATAAGATTTTAAAGCTAGCCATATTTTAAAGTGCATTCCCATATCTGTAAGAGCTTTGGTGGACAATAAGGACTGGACCTTAGTTAATTATTTTATTTATTTGCAACTCTTAAATTTCTCAGTCATGTCATTTCTGGGAAAAGGGACAAAAGCTGATCTCATTAAGCTTGCTATTGAGTTAGGTGAATGTGAGTCGAATGGGGAAGAGATAAAAATAAATAAATTAAGGACAAAAATGTTAACAAATGATGCTTATAAGGAAGACCCTGAATTTGTGAATTGTATCTTTGAGGGAATCGTATCAAATAGGATAGACGAGGAAAACAAACAAAAAGAGCAAACACTGCGTGAATTTGAGTTGTAGAAAATACTACTGCAAAATGAGATTCAAAGAGTCATAGGTCCCCAAACCCTACCCCAAACAAAAATTGAATTAAAAAAATTGCTACCAACATTCAATCCTGAAGTTCATAACATAGACCTGTTCCTCACCTTATTCGAACGGCAAATGAAGCTATTAGATCTTGGTGAAGATCTATGGGTACCCTATCTCATTGGTGCCCTACCTAGTGATGTAACCTCCCTCATTTCCCGTGAGCCTGAAGAGAAATGCAGGGATTACTCCCACATTCGAGGAATGCTTCTGCAACGGTTCAAATTAACCGCAGAAAAATTCCAGGAGCTGTTTTCACGTCACAGAAAAAGCCCAAATGGGACGTGGAAAGATTATTATTTTGAAATCCGAGCATATTTTGAAGGTTGGCTCAATGAGCTTAAAATTGATTCCCTTGACGGATTGAAGAATTTGATGATTGCCGATCAAATGAAAAATAAATGCTCTCCAGAGTGTAAAGAACATTACCCGGATATCTGGAAAGAACTTATCTCCCCAGAAATGTTAGCAGATAAGCTGGAAGCTTTTGACAACATCCGACGCTCCCTACCCAGTGGACCTAGGAGACACGTGAAAGCAAGTGAAACCGTAGATGATGGAAGACAGGTATCATTCAGGAAACCTGAACGCCCTCTCAAAGGAGAATATTCCCAACAGGTACCAAATGAGAGATCCCCTCTCAGATGCTATGGCTGTGGGAAACAAGGAGTAATAAAATCTAGGTGCCCCACCTGCAACCTCAACGCCTCACAAAGAACAGACGTAGCAACCAATCACATCAATGCTTATACAGCTTAGACCAGAAGCCCTCGATTGACCCTAATCGACGTAACTTTCTGTGGAATAAAGGGACGTGTATGTGCAGACATAACATCTTCACATTCAATTGCTGGGGAAAGGATGTTCCAGATATTTAAGGATGAGGGACTCCTTTTCCAGGAAACCACATTAGCAATGAGCTTAGCAGAGGGTCAACAGTCCACAGGTGAGGCCCTCACAACCCAAGTAATGGTAGAAATTGAGGGGAGATCACACAGTCCTGACCAAATTCATAATTCTCCTAAAGGCAAAGGGAAATAGAACACTTCTAGGAACAGATTTCCTTAGTTCTACTGGTTTCGTTCTAGATGTGAAGAATACTTGTTGGTACTTCTGGGACAATCCTACCCACAAGTATCCATTTGGTGAAGAATTGAACCCCCGTCCATAGGTGAAAAGATGTCCAGAAACACCTGCCAATTAAGAGAAGGGGGAGTTGAAAGTTTGACCTCTGCCCAGAAGGAGAAACTTAACCTCCTGTTGGAATCCTTCCAAAATGTCTTCGAACCAGGGGGAAAAGCAACAAATATCTTGGAGCACCACATTAACACGGGAAATAGTCCTCCTATCTCTGTACCCTCATACAGAATGTCTCCTGTAAAGAACTGTCCTGACTGCATTAAATACAAAGCTTCAAATCAGAAGCCTTCCGGGCTATTACAGACACCTGTGCCAGCCCAACGTTTTGAAACCTTGGCTATTGATCTCTTCGGGCCCCTACCTGAGAGTAGAGATGGTAAGAGATGGATCCTCATCATTGAGGATTTCACCACCAATGGGGTCGAACTGTTTGCGCTACCCAATGCCACAGCTAAAGAATGTGCCTTTCCTTGATTGAAGAGGTTCTACTGAGGTATGGCATTCCTCGCCGCCTTATCAGTGACAATGGAACCCAGTTTGTGTCAGCAGTGATGCAACAAATATGCTACCTATTAAACATACATCAATCCCTGATCCCTGTATACCATCCACAAGCTAACCCAGTTGAACGAAAGAATAGGGATCTGAAACCACGGCTGGAAATTCTCGTCCAAGACAAGCATGATTGTTGGTCAGAGAAGCTACCCTTCATCCGCTTTGCTCTCAACACAGCCAAATGCGAAACGACAGGACAGACGGCAGCCTTTCTGAATTTTGGTAGAGAGTTACGCACTCCAAGTGAAGTTGTTAATGATATCCGAGTCGTCATCCAGAACGATAATTTTGTGGCAGAGATAACTCCCTATCTCAAGAAATTTGCTAAGTTTTCCGCTCAGATTAAAGAGGTGGTTGAAGAGCAACAGGATAGTAGGAAGTTTTACGCTGATAAAAAGAGAAAAGCTGCTCTAACATATCAACCTGGAGAACATGTCTTTGTAGCATCACATCCGTTGAGCAGCGCTGCGCAAGGAAGAAGTGCAAAACTAATGCCACGCAGAGACGGTCCCTACGTGATTTTAACACAAAGATCACCATCATCTTACGAGATTGCTAGTCTTGATAATCCGGGGGAACCTCTTGGTGTTTACCACACCTCTGCTTTAACTCCTTGTAATAATGACAAAGTAAAACCCCTTTTTCCTCTTCGTAAACGTGGCCGTCCACCAAAGGTCCCACGGACTCCTGGTTCCACGTCGGGACCAGAGGGGGAGGATGTAACAAATGGTAATATGTATTATTATTTATTGTAATGATTTAAACATTCATCCCAGCGTGTTAAAAATTGTAATTCTTTATTTCTCTCGTGCTTTATATTAATGCTTTTATTAATGCTTTACATTAATGCTCTAGCGCGCGTGCTTTTATTTATAAAAATTAACTGTAATTTTAATTATGGAAAGTTCTGGAACTTTCAATGGCAATAGATAAGGAGATGGAATATTCAGTTTGTAAAAAAAAGTCTTGAGTTGTATGTGGTAAGAGTTGTTGACATTTTTATTTTCGTGTTAAAAGTTTTAATTTGTTATTCAAATATCACTATGCACACACACATTACATTTAGTAAATGGGGTATGTGCTTGCATTTTCTTGCACGAAATGTTTGTCTAGGTCAGGGGTCGGCAACCTTTTGAGTCGGAAGATCCAAAAATTACAATTTACTAATTTTCAAAGTTTTTAAAGAGCTGCAAATTTTTTTCGTGACAACAATAAATAGCACTCGCATAAATAAAGTTTTTTGATTAAAAAAACTAATCTATTTATTCATATGAAAAATGTCTATTTATTCATACATAAGTAGTGTTTTCCACAACAAATTCGATAATTTATATATATGGCATTATTAGATAATAACTTATTATTTAAGTAAAAAATTAAAACAATTAAACATTTATTTACAACACTAACTTGTATATACTTGACTTACAAACAATTAAGCAAACAAATTCAATCGGAGCGATGGCTTTGCATGGTTATTCAAGTAGAAAATTTAAACTTTACTAAACAATGTAACCTGTACTAAAAAATAAAAAAAACAATAACATACATTTGAGTAAACAAATTCAATGGAAGTGTTGGCTTTACATGGTTTTAGAAAGTTTAGATAAATTTGACTCATAAGGTTGTTTTAAGTTTCAAACATGACTCTAAATTTTCATTTGTTAGGCTTCTTTTACTTTACTTTAAATTATATTCAAGTAGAAAACCCTTGCTCGCATGAATATATATCAATCCTAAGATAGTCAGCACTCTAAATGCCAAATTCTTCACCTCAGTGTAGCAATCTGAAAGACTTCCTTGATTCTAATATAAGTGCCTCAACTTGCGGCATTTCTTTTAAAGCTGTCAACTTTTGTTGCGTTATGTACATACATTTTTGGAACTCCAACTCTTCCAACTTACTTTCCAACTCTGTAAGTTTTCCACTCCACAAAGGTCTACTTTTTAAACCTATCAATTGCATTTCTAGAGATCAAATATCAATACCAAATGGCTCGATGTGGATTTTGTTGCTATTTGTGTTGAGAGGATTTAATATGAATGCCAGAGTGGTTTTATTGGTTTTGAATTTCTCAAATCTGTCAGAAAATTCATCTTCAACTTTTTTATAACTGTGTTGAAGTAATTTGTATTAACAATTGCAATGGATTTATCGCGATATTGCTTTAGAAATTAAAAATGAACTAATTTAATGCTCTGAATATCTTCTGCAAAAAGAATAAATTTTTCTTAGAAACAAATCAATTCTACCAAAACATAGGCTGGGTTTCCCTTTCCTTGCAGCCTTAGATTCAGTTCATTGAATTTTGCTGTGATATCCACTATAAAGTAAAAGTTTTGGGACCATTTATCGTTCTCTAATTCAGGGTGATTAATGCATTTTTCATTGAGGAATGTATTTATTCCATTCAAGCACAAAGCAAAACATTTCAACACCTTACCCTTGGAAAGCCATCGCACTTTATTGTGAAGAAGGAGATCGGAATATTTTTTAACCATTATATATATTAACCATTTTGTTTAAGAAATATTTAAACTGACGACGTTAGAGTGTTTCTGACTTAACAATCTTGATTACCAAATTCAGGACCTCAACTATTTCAGCCGAAAACGTTTGAGCACAAAGCGCTTCTAGGTGTATTATGCCGTAAAACGTAAGAATTTCGTGGGTTTTTTTTTTTTTTTTTTTTTTTTTTTTTGCTCTGAAGAATCGTCTTTGTCCTTTTATTTCTTCCTGTCATACTTCTGGCTTCATCTCAATTGCTATTGAAATGATTTTAATTACATCGATCTTATTCTCTTCAAGTTATTTTTGCACTGCATTCGCTTTATTTGCCCCTGTAGTTTGTGTCGAGAGCGGTAGCAATCCTAGAATTTCTTCTTTTGGACCTTCGGAAGACATGTACCTGAAAAAAAGGATAATTTGTGCCGTGTCTTTATGTCGCAAGACTCATCTATAGCAAGTGATAAGGCAGAAAAAAGATGTATATTTTCCACCACCTGCAAATATGTTACATTTGATGAAATTTCAGCTATTCTATCTTGTATTGTTTTAGCAGATAGAGGCAAATCTTTGATTTTTTTTTCTGACTTGTTTTTTAAATTACGAAATAGTTCTTTAGATGCACGTACGAAGCAATCTTTGACATACTAACAATCTGTGAATGGTTTGCCTTTTTTTGCAATTTCTAGTGATGCTGCGGAGCTTTCCAGATTAACATTACTTGTATATTGCGTCCAGTTACTTAACATGGAACTTGATTGCTGATTTTGTTTTTGGAGCTCGTCGACAACTTCTATTCGTTCTTCGCCGGCTGGATATTTACTAGCAAACTGTTTATTTTTTGTAGTGAAGTGTCACTCTGAATTTGATTTCTTATTGTGTGCGAGTTTTTCGTGTGAAAATGAGACAAGTCGGAAAGCCATCTGAGATGCATATGAAATTGAACGACTCCGTCCAATCCCGATTGAATTCTCGATGCTCTTCTTCGGTTCTTTTTTTTCTGTAGGTGCCACGTTTGCGGTGAAGCTGTAATAAAGAATTTTTAAGGTATCCGACTACGTAGAAAATGTCATTTTCGGTCAAAAATCACATTTTCTTTTTATTTGATATTTTTAAAATTCAAACAATTATCTTTCTAAATCTGCCTTTGTTTTGTCTGTGCGATAATTAGAAAAAAGTTACAGGTGTTTAAAATATTACTACAGCGTTGAAATCGAAACTGGAAGTTGACTACTTAACAAGCTTTTTACCTATAATTTTTGCACTTTCAACCCATTATAATTTTTAAAACAGTTTTTGACATTTTTTAAAATTATTTTATTGATAGGAAACAATTTCAATCTTTTAATTGGACTTTTGCGATCGGCAACATCTGTTTCTTCTTACCTCATATGTTTTTGTTTTGATTTGAATCTTACGAATGTTGCTTGCAAATTTCTTCAAAAACCTGAACATTTTTGCTTTAATTGTACAACTTTTAATCGTTAATTGTTTCTGAACATTCTGCGTTTGATATTATCTGCTTATAAGGGTTAAAAAACGAATTAAATTAACCTCTTGAAAACGCAACTACCTGGTGACCTTCAAAAAAACAGTGGAAGTGTTGACTTGTAGTGTTCTTGACTAGATGTGCTCAAACTTGTAATGAACGAAAACAGGAATAAGTAATGGTATTTTCACAGAACAAAGAATGTTTTAGTAGACCATTAAGAGGTAATAGAATATTTTATTTAAATTGGAAAGTGTGTTTTCAAGTTTGTGTTTCTCCAATTGTTTTGAGAACAATCTGTACCTGCATGAAGATTATATGTTTGGACTGACTTCTAATGTGACTTCAAAAGTGCTCCGAGTAAACTTTTATCATCCTTTTTTCAGCTACTGAAAAGCTAAAAAAGCAAAGTTGCAAAATAATTTGCAACTTATTTGTGGAAGGTGAGTGATTGAAAGATGACATTTGTCTGTAAAAAAGCTATGTGCTAAGCTGAACTGGCCTTGTATGACAAAAGTAGCATTTAGACTTTGTGAAAGAAAGTCTTGGCTGTGCTGCTACACCAACCGCTAAAGATGCCATGAACGACACTGCTTTAGAAGCGGAAAGCATTACAAAATAACGACACTGCTTTAGAAGCGAAAAGCATTACAAAATGTTTTAAAATGTCAATTGAAGAATGTGGAATAACCGTTGACGGCAAAAACATATGGACATTCATCGCTAAATGTGGTTTTTATAGAAACTTTATACATTGACACTGGGAAATTCTAGATTTGGAAATGTTATCAAAGTTTTTTAGAATTCTATAAGTCCAGTCATACATGAGTGTTCCTGCAATCATCTGGGATTTACTTCAAACATGGTGCGTACAAAATCCTCGTATGTTTTTGCACTACGAAATCTTAAAAATATGTATTTCTTTTGTGATGGTGATTCCAAGGAAACCTTTCTGTTAAAGATGTGTATGGTGTTAACAATGACATCAAATATGACTGCATAAGATACTTCTAAGAAAGATTGAGTAGTCGGAAAAGAAATTTTTTAAAAATGGCCAGAAAACCTCGGTGAGAAGGAAAAACTTTTCAATGTTATGTTTAATAAAATTCTACACAGTTTTAAAAGTAACACCAATCACGTCAAAGCTATGCTAAGTGCTGCAATAGCGACATTTTTTCACTGCTGTTCCAGCAGGGAGAAACCCATATATGGACCGTGCCCGATTTGAGCTGAGAACTGGTGTGACTATCAAAGAGGAAACGACACCGGAAAACAATAAACAGAAAAAAGTGTAGGACTTTCTGTGAAACTTTCAAACATTGTTAAACCTGTGTACACACAAAGCAGTGTGATAAGCACTTATTATAAAATTACCTCCACAGTAAGACACAAATACAAATGTATCATTTAACGCCTGTTTGTGGCAAATCGTTTTGAAAGAAACTTGTATCGAGCTAAAAACATTTTTTGGGGGTACCCATATATTGCCGTCATTATTTTTAAAAAAGCTTTTATTCATTTGTTATGTATTTTGAAAGCATTTGGCATAAATGCAGGGACTTATAGACTGCGGGATGAGAGATTTGTTAAATCTTTCGAGTCGGTGACTCGAAACAGCATTCTTTGCCTTTTTTTAAAACCAAAAAGGGGGGGGGGCAAGAAAGAAAAAAATTAACAAACTACCAAAGAGTGGAAGTGTTAATTATAAATCAGGAGAGTTTTAGTAATATACATGACATATTTTGTTTTGAAATTGCTTTTATAAAATTTAAATGCATTTTTCTCAAAACTATTTTTTTGTAAATTTCATGATATTTCAAACATGATATCTAAAAAACTATTAAATATACTTGTATGAAATTTTACACAAATGTTATTAATAGTATTATCTAGAGAATGACTTACAAGCTAAGAAAATGAACATTTTTTAGTTGTTTTACAGTTGTATTTCTTTCTGAAAGTTATAATAATTTGATTGAATTTCCTAGTTCGCAAGCTCGACTGGCTATAACTTTTAATTCAAAAGAAGTAATTTAACACTTGTAGGTCATTCTCTAGAAATGTGTTCCAAAATGTATTGCAGCAATATTTTATGGAAAATATAAAATATTTTAAAAAAATTCAAAATTTGATTAAAATTTCTTTAAAAAATTTAGATTTTTGTAAATTTTTATATACACATATTATTTCTAACTGTATTTTTATTATTGTGTATAAAAGTGAGACTAAAAATGTAAAAATATTAGGATTTTTTGAAAACTAAAAAAAGTTCTCCGCACGTATTCGAAACCTTAAAATTTTTATTCAGGTATCCAAAACACAAACACACAGCAGATAACAAGTTCTGCAATTATTTACCATGTCAACGTATACCGACCTAAATACATACGAGAAGCTGGGCATAATGAAATACAATTTATCAAAAAACATTTTACAACGATATTTCCCAATTAAAAATACTTACCTAAATAAAATAAATAATTCTCTAATAATTTAATTATTAAAATAAGTACTTTAGACACGAAATACTGTTTGTCTCACTCTCCCCCATACTGATTGACTATAAGTGCATAGTTTCGTTGCATTTGTGGCCGCCTCCCGTGGGCGGTTATCGCTGACTAGCACGAGAGGACTTGTCAGAATGTGTTTATCACGGCGCACGGTAGTTTTTTTTTCTTCTTAAATTTTGGCAAATATTAGATACTTAGTTTACGAGGAAAGTTATAATGCTCAGCTATGCTGAAATCAATGAAAATACATACTTCTATATATATATATATATATAAATATATAAACAATCTATAAAACTGCAAATACCTAACTATTCTGATCCTCAGAGTTCTAAAATAGGTTTATTAAGTAACAATTTATAGGTACTTACACTTAATAACTATTATTTTGAGATGCTGATGTTTACATTTTAAAAGCTATAAATTAGATAAATAATAAAATAGGTAATTTATTAAATATATATTTTAATAAAAACACTTTCGCTTTAAAATTCAATAGTAGTACTTTGTTTCTTTTTGACAATGCTTATTGACTTCAAAAAGTAGTTAGGTATCTTATTTGGAAAAAATAGGCATAATATGTATATTAAAAATATAATACTTATTACGATACCTACCTTTACTTCGGTTTATTATTATTATATTTTCCTGCATCGAAAGCGAATAAAACCTACATAGAAACATCCGACGACGGTGTCATTCGAGAACTTCCGACGGACTGACGACAGTGACGACACGTTTCACGGGGAATGGGTGCGGTAAAATGCGAGTAAAAGTAGTTGAGAGATAGAAACGGTGCCTAATTCTTGTTAATCAATTCAGAGTGATTTTTTTTTTGATAAAATAATAAATAATATTTCCGTACGGAACTAAAGAGCTGCAGTTTAACATTCAAAGAGTTACATGTGGCTCGCGAGCTGCAAATTGCCGACCCCTGGTCTAGGTCAATAAAAATAAATTGCAGTCGTAATACATATCTTTCGTTTATTTCACTTTTTTAGCCACATAAGTTAAGATAAATATTCTTCACTTAAATGCATTTTATGAATGGGATTAAAATGTTTATGGCTGAGTAAATGATCCTGTGCATTTCGAGTTACTTCAACTCCTAACATCGTATTCGCAATTCTTCAAAAGGTATTCAACACAGTTTGCTAAATGCGCCAAAAACAAAATATGTTCGATACCGTGGCCTGCCCTCGTTATGCACCCGTTTTGATCTATATTCACCCAAATTGTGATATAAGTTATCAAATATCAAGCAGTCCGTTGCATCTTTCTGCGGGTACCTTTCACAATAAATCTTTCTGTTGACCTGTATCTCCCTCTGTTAATCCGTAAATCAGGTGCATGTCTGCAAACTCGGTGTTTGTAAAACGTTCCATGGTCCTCTTTGGGGGATGACAGCACAAATGACTGCAGTAATGCAGGTCTGTTTACTGAAATGCTCTTGTGAACATCACCACCTAGCGGCGAATGAAGACGTTTGCAATATTGGTTGCTTTGCAAATCTGACTTCTTATGATGTCTCCTGTCTCTTATATTTTTCCTTATGAACCTGGGGCCCCCTGTACATTTATATTATGTATATTATGCATAAATATGGTATTGAATATGGTATGGTATACGCTTGATGTCGTTATAACTAGGGTTTCTGATTTCCCGGGTTTTTCCATTCCCGGGAATGCAATAGTCGTTCCCGGGATTCCCGAGAATACATCAAAATTTCAAAAAATTTAAAAACAAGTTATTTTTAAATAAAATCAAGAATAGTTATATAAAAAATAAGGATACATATAAACTCCAAAAGTAATACTTATTTATATAATGATCTAAGAAATACAAAAAAAATAAACAATAATTTGATTATTCATTTTTAAAATAAGGTTTCAAAAAGCATAAGCAATTAATAATTTTATCTCTCAACCTAGTTCTAAGCTTTGTAACGAACAATCTAGCAGCAGAAAATGCTTTCTCGGCTTCAACTGACGTTGGAGGAATTGTTTTTAAAGCATCACAAAGTTTTATAATGTTTGGTGATGGAATTTCAGTCAAGTCGACCAATTGTGCATCTCTTGTTTCATGATTTTGTTGAAACTTGTACTTTTTTTGGTTGAACAATAGAAAACTTTTGTTTTAGAGTAAATTCCTTTCTCTAATTTTTCGTCTAATGTCAGAGGTTTTTCTTTCAAAATCTCTATGCTCTCTTCTTCTGAGTGTGTAGAGTTGGATATTGATTCCTCTTCTTCGCAGAAAAGCTTTGTCCCTATCATTTGGGCTTGTCTAACCAAACAATTTTTACCAGGCAATCGCGAAATATCGGCAGTAACTGCAGCTGCTTCGTATTTTCTCCCGAAATTCAGGTATTGCATTAATCCTATTAAGTTAACGGTGCGTCTCTCATGAATTCTTTGGATTAGAGAATATTTCATATTTTTTGCAAATTCTGAATTTTGTTCGTTCAGTTCTCCAATGACGAAAGAAAATACACCTTCTGCAGTTAGCAAAGTTGCATTTCGACTGCATAATTTTTCTAAGCCAATTTTTACTGGCTTTAAGCCTTTACACTTGTAGTCACAATTTCAAATTTTACATTGACCATCATTTGTTCTTCTTTAAAATTAATGCTTTTGAAATTGCTGACTTTATTTCTAAAAATCTTTCAAGCATTGCCAACAAACTATTCCAGCGTGTTTTGGTATCCAAATAAACCATCTTTTCACAGCCAAACTCTTCTTTAACATATTTTTGTAAAATATCATTCTTTATAGGGGACTTTCTGAATAATTTTACTACATTTTTAATCTTTTTTATAGTTTAATTTATGTTAGTTATGGTATTTTTGTCTGCATAAGTGACATGAAACAAAGCATCTGTTCCTACACCGCTTTCAAATTCTAAATCTAATGCTTTGTCTAAATCTTCAACAAGCTCTTCACTTTCACCATTGTCTTCATGCGATTTATCTTCTACTTCAACAGTGTTTTTTACCAAATCTATTTGTTTATTATAAAGCACAGGTGATACTCACAGCTCATTATTTTTCCTATCTTAACCATCATACTAGCACCATCAGTAACACACGCAACTTTCTATTAGGATTCCGAATTCCTGTAGTTTAGTCTCAACCGCTTTAACAGAATTTTCTGCTGAAAAGTAACCACTAATTCTTAGCATTCCTAAATTAAAGATTTCACCCTCATTGAAGTGAACGTTTATGTTTAAATATCGTCTATTTTTAAGCGATGTAAACTCATCGAGCGTCAAGCTACAACAAAGTCCTGCGTTTAACTTTGATGAAATTTCATTAGTAACCCGAGCTTTAATCACATTACATCGTTTATATACAAGCTTCATAACATCACTAGGGTTTGGAGGAAAGGAATAACCTTTATCATGTAAGGACTTCCTAATAAAGTTACTTTTTGTTATTGCATTTACCGTGAATCCATCTACACAAACAAGTTTACTTACAATTTCCTCTAGTGTTTCTTTCTTTTCTTTAAAAAAATGTGATAATAAGGGTTTCTTTTGTTCAGAAGTAATTCTGATATCATTATCACTATCAATTTTTCTCTTAGTAATTTCAGTATTTTGTGATCCTGACGAAACGGATTGAGTTGCTTTCGATATATTATGCTGAATTTGTAAATGCTGAAGCAAACCACTTGTAGACTAACCTCTACACACTTCAAAATATTGCTACATTTCATGAATTCTACACTTTCTTCATTTTTATTTTTTATGAAATACTGCCAAACAAAGGACTTCGTAATTGAGACAGACATATTTCAAATGGTTATGTTTAATTTTTTATATCTGAAAGAAATATATAAATTGTAAGAAAAATAAGTAGATCTCAAATATTTGGATGTGTTACATCAACGGAACAATTAATTAATACAATATAATTTTTATGTTCAGAGCAAAACTTGAAACAATATTTTTCGTTTCGGTTCTATTAAATATATATATATATATGCAGTCAGACCACCATTTTACAAATCTTTCGGTTCACACCTAGGAGAGCCCCCACCCTTGGCGCGAATTACTTTGGTTGGCGATAATTGCGCCGTCATGGTAACCTTGCTTTTTTAAATACAACATATGGCAACCCTAACTTTTTCTAGAATTTTCGTCATTTGTGGGCGCGCATTTCAAATTTCATTTTGTTGTTGGGCACCGGGTTGAAAGTATGGCTGCGCTTGTAAGTGAATACACGTTAGAATTTTTTACGTTATTGAATGCTAGAGGCAAGAAAGAATTGATTGAATGGTGTATGAAAGAAGGATTAATTGCTTCAAGTTATGAATGTCCTAAATGTAATGAACAAATGGGATTAAATGAACGAAAGAGTGTTGTTTTGGATGGATTTGAATGGAGATGTAGAAAAAAAGGTGTGAATACGCATCATGTTTGCAGAAGTATAAGAAAGAATTCGTGGTTTTCCAATAGTAAGTTAATCGGCAATAAAACGTTTTCTCCGTAATCACACCAGCCACGCAGAAGGCATGTTCGACCATTACCTCGCTGAGTATTTATGGCGGCGCTCTCGCGATCACTCACTCAGCGACGAGACTTTCCAGAATTTTTTAAAAGCAGTTGTTACACTTTATCAACAATAAGAAAGTAAGTGCTGTTGTTATATTTTTTATCTTAAATGTTAAATTTCTGTATTGTTTACATATATTTTCATTGCGCATCCATCTTATACTGCTATATTTACTTGTCACCGTTGTCGGGTTTGCTTGGCGCTATTTCGTTTTCGCTTGGCGCTTTTTCCGGTTTGGCGCCAAGGGTGGGGGCTCTCCTAGGAGTTTACCAATCTTTCTATATTGCAAATTTTTTCCTGGAACCTAGAACAGAAAAATATTGAAAGAGGAATCGCTATTTCACAAGTTTTCCACATAATGAACTTTTCTTCTGGTTTTAGCGACTTCGTTAAATAGAGGTCCGACTGTATGTGTGTGTGTGTATATATATATATATATATATATATATATATATATATATATATATATATATATATATATATATATACTAAAATACTATAAATCTAAAGAAGCAAATCAAATATAGGGGTATAAATATATGCCTTCCAGTTTTTGTTCTCGAAAGACTGTTTCTTTCCCTCAGTTTTCAATTCAGCCTCGACTGATTAATTTTCAGATTTTTAAACGTTTGAATTTGTATTAAAAATGTGTATGTAATATAACTATCAATAAACCTGATAAAGGTTTAGAAAGTAAATAGTGTATCAAATATATTTTCATCCATGCTCCCCGCAAAATTAGTACCATTTTGTGAGGCAAACAAAAATTTTAAAATCTGCCTTTTTACTCAATGAAATTCCCTAGATGTTTTGATAAATAATTTAAAAAGGCAGTTTGTAACGAAATCTACAGAAAAAGGTACTTCGAAGGAATAAATAATTATTCTGAAGAAAGAAATTATTAAAAATTCGAATACAAAAGAATTTGCTTAGTTTATAATAAATAAATGTCACACTATCTTTATTTTGCAGATGCTGTTACTGTCTCGATTTTTCATTTTCAACTTTATCATATACACAGAGGAAAAAATCTTTCCCCAAATTAAAAGTTTTTTTTAAAAAATTTTTTTTATTTATTTATTATTTTTTTTTTTTTTTTGCACTAAAGAAAAAAATTGTGTTGGCATGGAAACAATGTTACAATTCAAGATTTTATAAATTAAAAATCTAGGGAAAAAATTCACATTTGAAAAATAATTACTAAAATTAACCTTCCTTTACTGACTCATAGGCGTTTGAAAATTAACCAGTCTAAGGTGAATCAATTATTCATTATTAAGGTTGTCACTAAGAGATAAATATTAATAAATACATGAAAACTCATTTGCTGCTGAAGTCCCGATTATGTGCGTTAAAAATTTTAATTATTGTATTTAAGGTATTTTATTTCTACAACCGATTTCTTGTTTATAGAATTGTTATATTGTAGTTACATAAAATAAACTAATATTAAGAAACTCACTCGAAATTTTGGTTTAAAAAATAAGAAATATCGCGAGATTGTTTATAAAAATATTCTCCCCGCAACAGTTTGTGGCTCATTCCCTTCTTCAAATTGCTCATTCAATTAAATAGCTCATAATAAAGACAAGTATCCGAAAAATTTTTGAAAAAGATTAAACAAATAATAGTTTTAAGTATTAGTACTTACGTTATCCACATAAATCAAGATCTTGAAACTTCGATCAGACAGTGCTAATTTGCTACGAAATGTGATTACTTTAAAAAACCAAATACTTCTTGTTAACGAAGCTTGATACAGAGATAGAAATTGATTTGGACAGATACTCCTACCCACAGCTAGCTGGAAAAATTCTCACCAATCCAACGAAAGCGTTAATCTTTCTTTCTCATATTACACTCTTACACCACGAACATTCCTTCGTTCTGGAAGTTCGGGGTGAATGATCGCAAATTGTCACAGTAGGGTCAGCTAACGATGTCCGAGGTTGAAATCTACAGTCAAGTCAAAAATAACTACCTCATAGATAATTGAAGCCTCGTGTGATTCCTGGAAATCCCGGAACCAAGTATAATTCCCGGGAATAGAAAAGTACAGAAATCTTATGATTTCCTGGAAAGAAACCCTAGTTATAACATGAATCACAAGGCAATCCTCCATCTCATAATTCAAAAGTAAATGAGTCCTTCTGAAAGTGGCTGAACTTGGCTGGGGAGAACGAGCCTCCTGTTTGGCTGGCTGAAGAGATGGTGCTGGCTGATTGGATGGCAGGGAAAAGCTAGGCATATGTAAAATTTCCAGTTTTAATGAATGGGATGAGCTTTAGATTCTATTGGCTATACGAACTTATTACATTTTACATACAAATTTATAATTTTCTTTACTTATTTTCACTAGGGCGGTCCAACAACAGTGAAAATACTCTTTACAATTGGGCTTCCGCCCAAGTCCTCGAAGTCATTACACCCACTGCTCCCCCACACGTGGTGCCAATACTGTTACTGACATTGTTTTTTCTAAAAACATTACACTGCATGATATTAACTCTGTTAATGCTTCTAGTAGTGATCATAGCCCTGTTATTATAAACTTGTCACTGAATAACTCTCTTCCTAAAATCCTGCAAACTCTTAAAACCACTAACTGGATTAAGTTCCAAGTAATTATTTATGACACCCTTCCTGGTAACCTTGTAATAGATCCAAACAATATTGACTCTACAATTAATAATTTTACTGGCATTGTCGCTAGTGCGATTTCCTCTTCCACAGTTACCAAAACAATAAACACTTCACACCTTAGACTTCCGCACTACATCAGGGAGCTAATTAAAATTAAAAACAGATTTCGCAAACAATGGCAACTCACTAGGAATCGTATACTTAAAAGAGAAGTAAATTCCTTGAATAGACAAATTAAAAACAACATTTCAATCTATAGCACTAACTCTTGGCATAGTTTTTTATGTACCTTAAACCCAGAAGACAATTCACTTTACTACATCCAACGGAATGTAACAAAAAAAAAAATTGTAAAAATTCCGCCGCTGTCTAGTCGCAATGGTACTATTTACTTGGACGATGAAAAGGCCGAGGAATTCAAAAACACTCTAGAGGAAACATTCCAAGAGAATACCGAAACATACAATGACTAAGTCATCGAATTAGTTGAGTCAGAGGTGGATAACTTCCTCGCTAATTCTAACACCACAATTCCTCTTATCCCCAGCCCGACGGAAACAAAAAATATCATAAAAAAATCGAAAAATAAAAAAGCTTCCGTTCCGGATAATATTCCGAATTATGCCTTAAAATTGCTTCCACTTAATGCCATCACTCACCTCACAAAAATCATGAACACATGTCTAAAACATTTCTACTTTCGGACACTCTAGATGATTATGCTTCCCAAACCTAATCAAAACGACAATTTAACAAAAAAAAATATCGTCCTATCAGCCTTCTCTGTACCACGGCAAAATTTTCGAAAAAAATTTGCTTAATAGGATTAAAAATCATTGCGATGAAATTAACTGTAGTTCAGCGGAATAGTGTGGTTTTCATAACAAATACTCAACAGTGCATCAGTTAATTCAAGTCGCTAACCTTATTAACGCAGGTTATACTCATAAATACTTCACACTTGGGGTCTTTCTTCATGTCAAAAGAGCATTCCATAAGATGTGTGTCATGATGGGCTCATCTATAAAATGATGCAACTAAAATTCCCCAGTTACTTAATTAAAATTATTCATAGTTTTCTTAAGGGCAAGTCGTACAGAGTCAAAGTTAACTTTGATTTCTCAAACAAGGGCTTTCTAGAGGCAGGATGTCCACAGGGGTTATGTCTCTCGCCCTACTTATATAACATTTACACGTATGAGTTTCCCCATCATCCCAGTGTCAGTATCTGCTTATTCGCAGACGATGCTGCGATCCTTACTCATGGAGTGAATATGGCTCACTGACTGGAGGATAGAAATAAATGTACACAAAAACACAAACAATCATTTTCAGAAAACACGGGCACTCTAAAATCACAAATATACTATCTTTATTTGATGAAGATACTGAGTGGGTCAAAGTGGTGCATTATTTAGGCCTTTTCCTCGATACGTCTCTTATATATAGGCAACAAATCAAACACATTAGGGATAAATTCTGGGTTAAAATCCATCTCAACATTGCGCTGATTGGAAGGAGGTCCTCTTTATCGCTAAACAACAAAGTTTTACTCTACAAGAAAATTCATCACCCAATTCTAACGTATGCCGACACGTTTGGGGAGCCGCAGCATCTACCACTCTCAAAAAAAGTTAAAATCATCCAATATAAAATTTTAAGAACTATTACAAATGTGCCTTGGTATGTTGGAAATAATGTATTTCACCATGATTTAAAAATTGAACCTATTGGGGATTACAGCACAAATTATCTAGGAATTTTTTTTTCTACAATAGAAAACCATCCAAATCCATCAATCACAGCGCAAACGCTCTTCACATTGTAACGTCGTGAGTAGATAACAAACAAAAATTTGTCACAGCCTAGTTTTAAAATAAAAGAATTAATTTTTTGTTCCCCTCAGATTGCTATAAATGAAGCAATAAAATGCAGTCTTAATGCCAAGCCGTTGCAGTCAGTCTATATCACGGGAGTTCAATCCTTTTTCCGAAGGGCACTTTCTCATCCCTTTAAACCATTGATTCCAGTTTTCCAACGCCACCGGCGTTCATGGTCTCTCCTCTTTTCGACTCTAATCTCTATCCTCAACCGTACAAGTCTCCTTTTTTTCAGAGCTCTACTCGTCTCCTAAAAAACCCTTTAAACGCCAGGGGACGGGTCCATACTTCACTTATTGTCAATGGGTGCGGTCTCTCCTTTGACCATTGTGACTGCCAGTTTAAGTATAGGCGCTTTTTCGATGTCAAACAATAAACAATGACCCCACGGCCATGTGTACTGGTCGCTCAGCCAGCTGTTCTGGGTCATAAAACTTGGCGTGAATAGAAGGGTGGGGTTCACCGCAATCGAAGACGTCACAACATACATCAATAGCAAACAAAAATACGCTTACAAAACGACACAGTGGTGAAATTGCCTCAAGCCTCCATAGCCAGCTCATCCCTTCCCCTTCCTCTAGCTCCTTAGATTAATTCATGCACTCTGAATCGACCGTTTTTTGTAGTGTAGTGCTTTTCTTTTCCATGCCATGCCATTTTTTCTCCCGTCTTGTCTTTTTTATTTTGTTTTGTTTCGTTTCTTTTGAGCTCCGTTCCGACGACCTCGCTTTGGTTGAAAGGATCATTTCTAAAACAGCCGATCTTTGGCCACGCATTCCGGCTTCCCTGATTGGTTCGGCTCCTTTCCGCGCGCGCCCTTCCCCGTGGTACAGGGTTGTTCTCATATAATTCAGATACTCTTGCTTTTCATTGATATTGAGTAAAAGCGATTTTAGTATCTTATTGTCTTATCTTTGATTTTTTACTGTGACCCGGGAACCCTTGAGTATACTTCGTAGTTCATATTTTGAAGACCAGTGTGGGGGAGGGGGAAATCATGGGCTTGGGGGAGGGTCCGGATCCCCAGGACTCCCCCCTTGTGTGTGTCACTGCACCATACTAACCTTGAATAAAAGCTGACAATATCAAGTGCGAGCCATGAGAAATGCTAGTAGGTTAAAAGAGAAATACAGGATCTCTGCTCCATAGCAATAAATTCAAAACAGTTCAATCAGCCTCTTGTTTGATAAAAGAAAAATTCCTGCAGTAATCATTAGTCTCAAAACCAATTATTATTACATTTAATTTTATAATAAATTTAATTATTTCAATAAAATTACTTTTAATCTTTATTTTTTTTACCAAATATAATCAGTACCTAATTATACTCATTAATATTTTACTCGAATGTCCAATTTTTACCTAAATATTTTTCACAATAGAATTCATTAAATAATTTTTTATTTTCCAATATTCACACTAAATTTCTGAATTTTGGATAATTCGCATGCGAACTTACAAGACATCTTTCCCCACTAAATATTTTCTGTTACTAGATGGCGCTCCCTTTCCATTGTGAAAAGCTGTTCTTCCAATATACTATTTAAGGACAAACGAGTTTTACGAAATATATTTGCGGGAAAAAAATTATTCTTGACTGAAATTATTTTAAAAACTCGATCTTAAAAGAGAGTAATAGCAGATATAAAACAGTCGACTCAATTTTAACAGTTTTGGAATGTATGCGAGACACTCAAATACAAGAGTCAAAGAAAAGCAATAGGTTTTGTGAAAAATATTGTACACAAAGTGGATGGAGAACAGTCAAGAAAATATGAAATGCTTGTGTTCATTACCTGCGATTTTTAAATAAATCTCCATAAGTCTAAAGAAAGAAAATACAAAATTGTTCAACCACGTTTAAATAAGATGCATACGCAATTTCCAGCAGTTGAAACAACTTTCTACAAATTTATTGTATATTCGAAGACTAAATGTTTTACACCATTCCTCTGCTAGAGGGCTACATACGCTACTATGAGGACGCTGCGACCTTAGTAAACTCTTCCAGCAGTAGAGCTGAAATATTCGTTCCCGGGTTTAGTTTAATAACTTCCGACAGGTGACGCTGTAGTTCTCTTTCAATGCTTCTTTCCAGTTCCGATATATGAAAATCAAAATAAGTGGTGGAAAAAAGGTTAACGCTCTGGCTAAAGGTATAAATATTTCATGTGAATGTAAAAGCAATACAGCAGCAGATTTTCGTAGAGTAAACGTATTTGTTGGAGAAAACTTCATCACATCGTCTGAAAACGTTACGGAGTTGAAAATTCAATTCTCCCTTTGTACTTGAACAAGCTTACGAATTACTTCTCGTACTAAGTTGTGTGTGTTGCTAGTTCCTTCCAATCTAAATACTACGTTTTGGTTACTCATTGCGAATAAAACCGGATCTAACTTTTTTTTTTTTAAATCGTTCCCTATGTGAAAGGAACTTAATAAATAATCCAAATTGTTGAACCATTGGATACAGCTTTCTTAAAAAAGGAAAATTGTTTTTTCTATAAACTATTGTCTATGTTTATAATAGTGGTATTAATAATTTACTAAATCCGTTTAACAATAAATATTTTGTTATTTTTTTTTACTTTATGGAAATCGTTTCTTAAACAGTAGAAATATACAAATATATTTTTTCCGGAATAATTATCAATTTATTCACAATAAAGGCGTTGCAATCATGGAGAAACGAACTCTCTAGAATTACATCAGGACAGTATTGAAAAGACGCAAGTCGAAATTCTAAATAACAGTAGTTTTAATATATTAAAATACAACATCTAGAAGTGTATAATACTTTATTTACCTAAAAATATGTGAAATAGATAAATCTCCAGTAATCGATAATTTTTCTCTTTTGGGCTAGAATTTGAAAAATTAAAAATCGTAAATTGGTGCTCTGTTTATCACAGTTGTAGTATTTTTATTAACAATTAGGAAATTAATTTATTATGCGTTAACATAGAAGCTTCTAGTTGTGGTGATGCTTATTTTACAATCCTGTCTTACACATCATACATTGTCTGTCAGATTTTTATAAATCTATTGATTCTAAACTCTTCTGTTTTAGTTAATCCTTTCTGTAGCCGAGTGAGAGGGTCTGTTATTTATTTTGGCTCTATCATTCAAAATTAATTCAGAGACATTCATTATGTATAGTAGTAGTTTTTTTAATTAAGCGTAATTAATAAATAACGTATTTGCTTGCGCATATTCCATCTAATTGATGAATCAATACAGCTGCATATACATATTACACTTATTGCATAGTATGCAATACCTAATAATTTCCCCTGACTTTTAGCACCATTGATTTTTTAAAAAAATTTTCCCTGCTCAGTCAATTTCACCAAGCACACACAAAAAAATGACTGTTCTATAATAAAACCTTTTCCACAGATTTCCAAGAATTAAAATAAGATTCTGCTATATTAGACATAGAATTTGTGGTTTTATTTGTTCATCTTTTTCTGAAATAAGTTTTTAAAAAATGATATTACTGGTTGATCACGACGATTAGAAGTAAAAAAAAAGCCCATGTGAATACTTGGCGCAAATAATCTTTGAAAGTAATGTTATGAGTAAAGCCATATGTATTTACTCCATATGCAACATCAATACATATACAGACAGAACAAAATTTTTTTTTCACTATCCCACCTTGTGCTTCAGTCGTAATTATCAAAATAAAAACCCTTTTCTTTTAGAAATGAATATTCTTAGAAAACGATTCCTGTGTTTCATAATATAAAATGCGTAAATTTTCTTAATTTAGCATTTCATCTACCCACATAGTTACAGTTATTATTTTTGTGGGATATGGAGCGACAAAGGCTATTATACCACCTTATTCACATCTACACTGAACCCATCAACTTTATGTTTGACAGATTAAGATAGCAAATTGATTAATAGTGTAATGTATTTTTCTTACATTAGTTCTTTCTGAAAAAGATGTGCATAAATATCTAACCTTTAAAATCTTCATAAACTGTGGAATTCGTAACATAAAGAGCCAAAATTTTATTTAAGTAATTAGAAAATAATTGTGCGTTAAAATTTTTCTAACATCTAATGGGAGGCATTAAAACAGAGTGCTTCAAGAAAAATGACTGTCGAAAAGGGAGCTATGAAAATAGGGATTGTAATTTTGGACCAAAAGATCAATACCGGTATTCAGTATTTTTTAAATCTCAATACCGGTATACCGGTTTTAATACCGACAGTAGAAATTTTTGAAAAAGAAAGAAACAGAGATGTTTCTTTGTTTTATTTGCCCTTTTACTAAAGAGTGTAAATATATATCACAAAATCTTATAAACTATAACAGTGTAGGAGTGGAAAGGTCCATTAAAACCTGCTAAAGGGGATGGGTAGTCCCCCCCATCCTTGGAATGTGGAATATGAAGTTTCACCATTCGGTCTTTGGTTACGACGGAGTGAAGTCATATCCGAGTGTTTGCTAACCTAACTGTTTTCCTTAAATGTTTTTCTTTAAAGTAAACCTTAATAGATATACCTTAGATGCCATGTTCTTAATTTGTTTCCGTGACCATTGATTAGAATCAAACATTAGTGGCGCAGCCGATAATGATCAATCCTTAGTGGCAAACCCCACAGGAAGAACGTTACAAACTGAAATTTCGAGTTTTTTGGATTCCCGCGAAGAAATGAATAAGATAAGAGAGTTTTTGCTTGCAACTCCCTGTAATGTAAGACGAGAGAAATTTATAAAATTATACTGTTTAGCATCCATTTTAGTAAGAGAGAATTTTGATTTTATTTTTGTATACGTCAGTGTACGTTTTTTTTTTTTTTTTGCTCTGCATATCCATGCAGATGTAAATTTTTGAACGCCAGTTCAATTTTGAATTATTATATACATCAATATATATTTTATTATTCTTGTTCCATATAAATGGAAAGTAAGTTTTAGAACATCAGTTCTATAAATTAAGGAAAGCTTCAAAATCATTAATTCTCTCAGTATATTATTTTATTGCATATCCATGCAGTTATAAAATTTTTGAATGCCAGTTCAATTTTGAATTATTATATACATCAGCATATATTTTATTATTCTTGTTCCATATAAATGGAAAGTAAGGGTTCACTCCTAGGAGAGCCCACACCCTTGGCGCGAATTACTTTGGTTGGCGATATTTGTGCCATCTTGGTAACCCTACTTTTTTTAAACACTGCATGTGGCAACCCTAACTATTTCTAGCATTTTCGTATATTGTGGGCGCGCATTTCGAATTTCATTTTGTTGTTGGGCTCCGGGCTGGCTGCGTGTGTGTGGGAATATACTTTAGAATTTTTTTCTTTGTTGAATGCGAAAGGTAAGAAAGAATTGATTGAATGGTGTATGAAGGAAGGATTGATTGCTTCTCAAGTGATGAATGTCCTAAATGTAATGATCGGCAATAAAACGCTTTCTTCGAAATTGTGCCAGCCACGCTGAATGTATGTTTGACCATTACCTCGCAGAATAAATATGGCGGCGCTCACACGATCATTCGCTTTAAAATCTGTTGTTACGCTGTACCCTCCACTTGGAAAAGATCAGCAGTAAGAAAGTAAGTGCTGTTTTTATATTTTTTATCTTAAATGTTTAATTCCTGTATTGTTTACATATATTTTCATTACGCATCCACCTTTTCCCGCTATATTCCTTTGCCGCCATTGTCGGCTTCGCTTGGCGCCATCTTGTTCTGGCTTGGCGCTTTTTTCGGTTTGTCGCCAAGGGTGTGGGCTCTCCTAGGATTCCAAAGTAAGTTTTAGAACATCAGTTCTATAAATTAAGGAAAGATTGTATGTTTTTTTTCTTTATGATATTTATTTATTTTGTAATGTACAGTAATAAAAATTCACGTCAGTGAATAGCAATTGGGCGAATTGAAAAATTAATGTTAAAGAGAATAATACGTATTTCATGTCAATGAAATTATTTGGTGTTTATGTACGCATAGTATTTTTTCAGTTTATGTGAAAAAAAATATTATCAGTTTAAATTGGAGAAAAACTACCGAATATATTTTGTAGTGTTCTATTATTCCAGCCAGGAATAGTTTTAAGTTGTGCATATCAGTAATATTTTAAGTGATTATTGTGTATCAGTAATATTTCAAGTGATTATTGCGTATGAGTAATATTTTAAGTGATTCTTGTGTATCAGTAATATTTCAAGTGATTCTTGTGTATCAGTAATATTTTAAGTGATTATTGTAATCAGTAATATATTAAGTTTTTATTTTTAGAGTATTTAAGTACACTTGGTATATTGTGCAATATATGACTATTATTTTGATTTCTTCCTAATTCATTGAGTATTGAGTTAGCATACTGGACGTTGTCTGTGTGTGTTTTAATGAAAGATATATGTGTGGTACTTATATAATTTTTGCAATTCCCCTTTTAGTGTTATTTTTCGTCCGATTATTGGTTAGTTTGAGTATATTTTAAGGGGAAAAAATTCTTCAAATGGCATTTTTGGGGAAAGCTAAAAAGCAAGATTTAGTCTTGTTGGCTGAGGAGTTAGGTCAGAAGGTATCAGATAAAATGACGAATATAGATTTAAAGAATATCATAGTCGGTAGCAAAGAGTACGAAGAAGAGTTCGTTAGAGCTCAGTTATCTGTTATTTTACAGGAACGCTTTGAAAGGGAAAGTGAGGAAAAAATCGCCAGGCAGTACGTAATCGAGCAGCAACAACGCGAATTCGAGTTAGAGAAAATGCGTTTGGAAATCGAAAGATCGCGATTCGATTCTGAAAATTTAAGCCCGCTTAAAACAAGTGTTAGGGATTTAATTAAATCATTACGAATTTCGACATAAGGGATAGAGATATCGTTCTTTTCCTTACCCTGTTTGAGAGACAAGCGAAACGTATTGGAGTAGAGAAAACGAATTGGGTATCGGCTCTTTTGGCACGCATGCCGCCCGATATTACTCAGCTAATAGCCAGAGAGTCAGAAGATAAATTTGACAACTATGACTGCATAAAAGAAGTGTTATTAAAAAGGTTTAAGATGAGCCCAGAGACCTTCAGGCAAAAATTCATGAAACATTAGCGCATACCTGCTAGATCTTGGCGTGATTTTGTGTTCGAAATTACGAGTTACTTCGAAGAATGGCTCGATGGAATGGAAGTAAGGGATTTAAAATCATTGAAGGATTTAATAATAACTGATCAGCTCAAAAAACGCGTGCCGGGGGAGATAAGAGAGCATTTCGTGGATGAATGGGCCAAATTTTATGAACCATCTGTATTGGCAGACAAATTGGACGGCTACGAAAATGTTCGGTCGAGTGTCAAGAAAACGAACCAACCTGAAATGTCCCTTAGTAATACGTCAAATTCACGATCTAATATTAAAAAAGAACATCCAATAATTAAAAATGATATTCTGAGTAAAAGGTATAAATTGCCTTTCAAACAAGAACCTAAACAGCCAACATTTAAACTTACTTGCTATTCGTGTGGAAGAGTTGGACATACCTCGATGGTGTGTCATGCTGAAAGTCATAAGAAAACCTCCCCTAATCGCCAGATCAATGCTGTGGAGACCAATGAACGTTTTCAAGAACAATCCTCCACAATTTTAACGGCTATGGTTGCGATTACTGTATTTTCCCCTACCAAGGAGGACGAAAAAATAGACGAGTTAAAGTTTGTCCGCATTAAGTGTGGGAATGAAATTCTGAAGGCTATCATCGACACAGGTGCCCAGATATCCGTGGTAAGAGCAGATGTTGTCGAGGGACAGAGCGTCGACAGTGGAGGGACAATCCAAATAATGTCGGCGTTTGGGAAACGTGAAGTAACCGAATTGAAGATTTTCAACTTGAAAATCGACTACTCCAGACACGGGCTAGTACCCATTATGTGTGCAGTTTAAAAAAGGCTAGTTAACGGCATTTTAGTCTGTTCGTCTGCTTATGAAGCGCTGTTAGAAAACGCGCGTGCAGTTTATTCATAACCCCGCAAACTCCTATATATCTTCAACAGCAGTCGAAGGTATTACTGCAGACGATCCAAAATCAATTTCCAGCCAAGAAATGACCCGAGAAACGTGCCCCTCTGAAATTTACATACAGTCTTTGAGCAAAGCAAATGAGGAAGAACAACTTTCGGAGGGAAGGGAAACGCGTAGTACATTCATTAAAATGCAAATGGAAGATGACACATTAAATAAACTCTGGAGTCTTGCAGAAAACAAAAGAACTCAGTAAAAATACATAATGGAATATTGACATACTCGGAATATATTTGTGGAGAGAACATCGATCAGGTAGTACTATTACAATTTAAAAGAGAAGAAGTACTCAAAATGGCGCATGACGTCCCTCTTGGTGGACATCTGGGGGAGCAGAAAACTAGGCAAAGAATAAAGTACTCATTTTATTGGCCGACAATAAAACAAGATGTCAAACGATTTTGTGAAAGTTGTAAGATCTGTCAGCTTCGGAAGCCCATCACTTACAGAGATCGGGTTCCAATACAACCATTGGTCAGACCCGAAATACACTTTGAAGTATGGAGTGTGGATTGTATTGGGCCGTTGGAACCTCCATCATTTTATTATTTGCGCAGTTGATTTATGCACGAGATGGGCAGAGGCCATACCTGTCAAGGAAATAAGCGCCAAGACTACGTGCAACGTCCTTTTGAAAATTTTCACACAAACAGGTTTCCCGAAAATGATCTGTTCTGACCAAGGAACTAATTTCACCTCAAAACTTTCTGAAGCATTTCTGAGTGTTATGGGGGTTTCACCACGTTTTTCCACTCCAGGGCATCCTGAAAGTATGGACGCCGTGGAAAGGTGGAACCGCACGTTGAAGGACATGTTAAGTAAGAATGTTCAAGAACATGGGTCCGATTGGGATCTCCATCTTCCTTTCTTGTTATTCGCATATAGGGAAGTACCCCCATAGTACAACAGGCATGTCGCCATTCCAATTAGTATACGGACGTTTGCCTTCGGGTCCCATATCTCTTCTCAAAGAAGTGTGGAGAAAGAAACATCCCAACTACTGTCTCCCGTTCAGTGGAAAAGTATCTGGAAGACTTAATAGAAAAGCTAAGAAAGGCTCATGAAATAGCAGCTGAGACGGCGGAAGCGACTCAAAATAATTACGCGTCATACTATAACTTACGATCCAGGGAAAAGCAATTCAAAGTAGGAGATTAAGTTCTCTGGTACTACTTCCGTCTTCTACTCATAAATTGGTGAAAACATGGATAGCTACGATAATTGAAATAATAGATCGTATTCCGCGAAAGTTGATTTAGATGATGGGGGCATAAGAGAGTTACACTTCAACAAATTACGTCCTTACATAGCAAGAGTGGGACAAGTTGGGTTGATCTTCGATCAAGACTCAGATTTCGGGGACCTTCATTATGCTCCAATAGATATGACTGTAACATTTATGAGGGATGTTACAGATCACATAAGCAGTGATTGCCAAGAATTAGAAGATGTTCAGCGACTGGAATTATTGATTACTCTAAAAAAATTCTCCAGTTTGTTTAGTTCACTTCCTGGCTTAGCAAAAGTAAAGGGACATAATTTGAAACAGAAACCGGATTTCACTCCCTAAAAGATGCATCCTTACCGCATACCTATTGCTTTGCAGTAAGAAGTCGATCGTCAGATCAATGAGTTACTGCACCTCAAGCTCATCGAACCGAGTGAAAGTGAATGAACACATCCAATTGTTTGTGTACCCAAAAAGAACGGAAGCATCAGACTATGTGTTGACTACAGACATTTGAATAGTTTCACTATTGCAGACGCATGCCCTATGCAAAATGCAAATGATCTTCTGTTTGAAGTGGGCCAAGCTAATTATATAACCGTTCTAGACATGACAAAGGGCTACTGGCAGATTCCAATGGCAGAGGAGGCAAAGCCTTACACGGCCTTTGTGACTCATCATGGTCATTACCAATTTTGTGTTATGCCTTTCAGGATGAAGAACGCCGGGAGTACCTTTAAAAAAGTTATGGATCAGGTGCTAGTGAAACACCGGGCATATTGTCGATCACATATCGACGATGTAGCAGTTTTCTCCAAAACATGGGAACAGCACATAAAACATCTGTGTGTAGTATTTCAAACGATTCAAAGGGTCGGATTCACGATTAACCTTAAAAAGTGCAATTTCGCAAGAAGACGTGTGAAGTTTTTAGGGCACGTTGTCGGTTCAGGGCAACATTCCCCAGATCCAGGAAAGGTTGAATCAATAAAAAATATATCTGTACCAACAACGAAGAAAGAAATACGAAGTTTCCTGGGTTTAACTAGCTACTATCGGGAATATATCCCAAACTTTGCTTCTTTAGTCTTGCGATTAACAGAACTGACAAAGAACCGAGTTCCGAATATAATCCCTTGGAATGAAGTTGCCGAACAAGTTTTTACAAAATTTAAGGCACAACTGGTAAAAGCACCATCTTTGTACACACCTAATCTATCAAAACCTTACCAACTATACACGGATGCTTCAGCGACTGCAATCGGGGCTTGTTTGTCTCAAAACGATGAAAAGGGTAAAGAGAACCCAATTGCATTTTTCAGTAAGAAACTGACCGGAACTCAAACTCGGTGGGCAACCATGGAGCGTGAGGCTTATGCTGTAATAGAGGCATTGAAGCGCTTCGATAGCTGGATTTTCGGGGCTGAAATTGAGGTGTATCAGATCACAACCCTCTGACTTACCTAACCTTAACAACTCCTTAAAGTGCCAAACTAACTCGATGGGCATTAGCCCTCCAAAGATATAATATTGCTATTTCATACAGGAAGGGTGTTAAACACGGAAATGCTGATGCATTATCCCGGTTGCCTATTCCCGTTAGTTAAATAAGATTCGAGCCAATGATCGCTTGACATTTTTCTGTGTAAAAATTTCTGGAACTGCTAAAGATGAAAACTTTGGCTTTTGTGATATATTTTTAGTAACTTGTCTTTTTATATTTTAATATATTTTTTTGAGTATTATTTGTCTTTGTATCTTGTATGGATATAATTTTCTAGCTTATTAATGTGATTTGCAAAACTATGGGGAGTTGTATTAGCAAAAGCTCTTTTCACGTGATACCTGAAACAAAAAATTTCTCTCGTTATCTCGTTTCTTGCCATGTATGTATGCATGTGTTTTTTTTTTTTTTTATAGTTTCTTTTCAGCTGCATCGTCCTGGAATGACGGATGAGCTTTTTAAAGGGGGAGGTGTAGGAGTGGAAAGGTCCATTAACACCTGCTAAAGGGGATGGGTAGTTCCCCCTACCCTTGGAATGTGGAATGTGAAGTTTCACCATTCGGTCTTTGGGTACGGCGGAGTGAAGTCATGTCCGAGTGTTTGCTAACTGTATGCAAATTGTTTTCCTTAAATGTTTTTCTTTAAAATAAACCTTAATATTTAAAATTTAGACGCCATGTTCTTAATTTGTTTCCGTGCCCATTGCTAGAATCAAACATTAGTAACAGTATATAAAAAATCACACAAAAAAGTAAAGAAACATATTATTCATTTAAATCACAAAAAAGTGTAAATATCATATTTCAGTTTATGATACTATTACAAATTTTTGAACTGTGATCTTATAAAACATAATGCATCAATTGTACTGTTATTAGTTTGGGACGTAATTCTATGCAAAAATTACCCTCTGTCGAAAATGCTCTTTTGAAATCTACGCTAGTTGGTGGTACTGTTAGCAATGCTGGATATACTTTTTCCAAATATTTACCTCTAAGTCCCTCATCTTTTTCAAATGAATCGATTTCTCGACGGATGGTTTTCGATATAGCCGATTTCTATATTGTATTTAAGTTTGTTTGAATTTTTTTTGTTATGGCTATTTCTCCTTTTGTTCAAGAGACAATTTTTTTCACCATCGACATTACTGTCATCATCTTCGATATCAGCACCGAATTCTTCTAAATGCGGATAGGCTTGTTGGAAAAAGGCTCTAACAAAATGTACAAGAAGCTTAATTAAATTTAAATTGTTAGTCTCTTTTCTTCTTTTTCATTTTCATTTTTAAATTCATTAGAATTATGTAAATACCGTAAGGCATTTTCTATTTCGGAGAGAATTTTAAAAAATTCGAGAAAACACCGAAAACCGGTATTTAAACTTGTGAATACTGGTATTACGAAATTGTACAAATGGCTCAAAATACCGGTATTCGATATCTCGGTATACCGATATTGCAATCCCTATATGAAAGCAATAAATTGGTCAATGTGGTTTCCTTCCAATTTGTAACCCTGCATTTAAACGAATGCACTTATATTTAAGTTTTCAGTTCTGCCCAGTGCATTCTAGGTTGTGCTTTGGCTTTTTATGAGCTCTGGTTGTGTGGTATTCCGATTATAAAGTTTATACGTAAGTAACATGTATATAGTCTGTGTAATCAATGTATATAACTGTATTTTATGAGTTAGATTAGTTAGTGCTGTTAGATTTTATTTCAAATTAGCTGCATGGCCCTGCGTTGCACGGGTTTTCTCTACTTTTATAAATTTTCCCATCTCAAAATCAGCACTTCCTTTATTCTTTTTCGAAATTCCTTTGAATTTTTTTGTTTCTTTCCCCTCTGCTTAGCCCGGCATTGCATGGGCTTTTACCGAGTACATAACTGAATTTCCTCGTTAATTTCCTCTTTCCTTCATGACAACAGCACCTTTTTGCGGGTGTGTACGCGTACGATGTGTGATTTCTATAATGATGTCATTAAAATTCCCTTTATTGAAAATTTTTCACTTCTTTTCACCGTGTGACAGGTTTCTTTCCCCTTCATTTACCCCCTGCGTTACACGAACTTTTTGAATGCATAACATATTGTCATGGAAATTCCCCTTCTCCTCTAGTTGTTTAGCCCTTTCTGTGTGTGTGTGTGTTGTGTGTATCATTTCTATATTAAAATCATTACTATTCCCATTTCGAAGTTTCTTCCTCATCTTCCCATTGTCAGACACGTTTCTTTTATCTCTCTATAGCCTTGCTTAATTACATATAGCTATTGAAATGATTTTTTTTCTGATTGTTTGATTAAACATATGTACGTAAAAAAACACACTATATATATAAGTATGGGGAAATGCCTATATGTATGTTTACATTCACTAAAAAACATTAAAAACGAAAGAATACTGTCAGATAAAATTATTTTAGTACTTTATGATAATTTTATTGTTTTTTATTCCTCTGTATTTAGTAAATCATTTCACCATGTATCTGACGAAAAAAGTATATTATACAAAACTAACATAATCATTATTTTAACAATAATTATTTTCTTAGAGCTTAAAATAATAAAAGGGGTTTGGTATTTTCATTTACTCAATCAATCGTTACATAACAATTTACTTCTCAGGTTTTGAAATAAAAAAATCGATTAAAAATGTTCATTGAGCAATTATTTGTGACATATCGTTTGCACAAAAAATGGCTGTAAAAGAAAAATCTCGTTTATTGATAAAGACTTATTAAATATTTAAAAAAATTGTAAAATAATTAAATCAATATATAATATTCTTATTTTGTATTAATTATAAAAAAAAATTCTATAAATAATTATAATAATATATTTTATATATTATATACCAGTCGAAATGCCCTTTTTTCGTACGAGTTGAGTTTCAAAAACATAAAATTCCCCTATTATAGCATTTGTGATATGTTTTAGGGTGGGTAAAATCCTGTATAAAGTAGTATAACCAAAATTGAAAATATTTTTTAATTAATGTTTAAATTATAAATATTTTAAACTAAGTGCAATTTGGCCTCAAACTAATAATTCAACAAAAACAAATATTTCAATGTCAGAAGAAATTAGCAGGCTATAAAGTAAACTGAAATGAATGAACGTAAATAGAATTAAAAATTATATCAGAAAATAATAGCAGTTGTAAGTTTTTTTGCTATTGAGCTATGGATGAAATAACCTGAAATAGATAAACCGAAAGAAAAAATTAATAATAATAAACTGATTAACAAATTAATATCATAAATAAGAAATATTAGGAGGCCATCAACAAGAAAAAAATTAAATTAGTATAACATGATAACGGTGTAATACTATCTAACATCTCTGTAATATAGAGTATTAGAGGTAATTCAATGCTAAAAAAATTTAATTAGTATGAACTAAAATCAAAAATCAAAATTGTGTCCCCGTTGAAATAATTTAAAATCACCAACAGTATTGAATGACACAAACAATAAAATATGTTGCTGAAAGAAATACTGACTTGCCAAAGCAGAAGGCAGAGCTTATGGAATCCAGACTGCAGCAATGAAATCTACTTCTACCATGAATCAAGATTACAGAGTATAGGACTCATGAAAAGAATCTTCTTCATATATGTGAAAAGTAAGAACACATGTGGTTGCATATATTGATGTCAACTGCTTGATGAATTTCACGAACATCAATTATGATCCAAATAGCTGTAGGTTTTTTAAAGACTCATTCAAGCTTAGTTTGAAAGCAGTATTACAACACATCGGCAACCTTCTTCCTTCCATTCTCATCGGACATTCCGTACATGTGAAGGAAACTTATGCAAAGGTTAAACTACTTCTAGAGTTAATAAAATACGAGTATCATAAATAACAGATCTGTAGTGACTTGAAAGTGACTGCTTTATACAAGGGAATGCAGTTATGCTACACCAAGTACTGCTGTTTTGTGTGTTTGTGGAACATTAGAGACTGCGTACAAGACAAATGAACGCTTAGAAATATGAGAATTCGGTGACAGAAATGTCTCAAATGATCCTCTAGTAAACCCAAATGACATTTTGCTTCCACCTCTGCACTCTAAGCTGGGATTCATGAAGAACTTTGGGAAATCCATGAACAAGGAGGAAGAAACTTTCGAATACCTTAGATCGAAATTTCCTAGATTGAGTGATGTAAAGCTTATATATATATATATATATATATATATATATATATATATATATATATATATATATATATATATATATATAAAAAGGAGAAAAAGCGACTCACTCACTGACTAATCAAAATATCTCTGGAACTATTAACCCTACAGACTTGAAATTTGGTAGGTAGGTTCCCTTCATGGAGTAGACGTCAGCTAAGAACGGACTTTGCAAAGTTCGAGCCCCAAGGGGCGTTAGGAGGCGTTATAGATAATTATTTCCATTACTAAACTATTAGATGTACAGTCGTGAAACTTGGTACACATATTTCTTTCAAAAAGTAGAGATTCCCTACATAATGATTTTTACGAAAATCGACCTCTAAGGGGCATTGAGAGAGCGTTATACATAATTATTTCCATTTTTAACCTATTAGACGTACAGTCTTGAATTTTGGTAAGCGGATCCCTTTCATAGAGTACAAATCCCCTACAGAATGGGTTTTGTGAAAATCGACCCCCAAGTGGCGTTGTAGAGAATTAAGTGGCGTTATAGGCAATTAACTCCTTTTTTAAACTATTAGACGTCAAATCTTGAAATTGAATAAGCAGATTATATTCACTGAGTGGAGACCTGTCGTAAGATGGGCTTTGTGAAAATCGATTACTAAGTGGCGTGGCGGGGGTTTAAGGGGCGTTATAGATAATTATTTCCATTTTTATACTATTAGACGTACATTCCTGAAATTTGGTAAGCGGATTCCTTTAACAGAGTACAGATCCGCTGCAAAATGGGTTTAAACAAAATCAACTCCCAAGTAGTGTTGTAGAATATTAAGTGGCGTTATAGGCAATTAACTCCTTTCTTAAACTATTAGACGTAAAATCTCGAAATTTAGTAAGCTGATTCCATTCATTAAGTAGAGATCCGCTATAAGATGGGTTTTGTGAAAATCACTTCCTAAGTGGCGTTGCGGGGGCTTAAAGGGCGTTATAGATAATTATTTCCATTTTTAAACTATTAGACGTACAGTCTTGAAATTTGACTACCGGATTCCTTTCATAGAGTACAGATCCGCTACAAAATGGGTTTTGTGAAAATCGACCCCAAGTGGCGTTGTGGAGAATTAAGGGGCGTTATAGGCAATTAACTCCTTTTTTAAACTATTAGACGTAAAATATTGAAATTGAGTAAGCAGATTCCATTCACTGAGTAGAGATCTGTCATAAGATGGGTTTTGTGTAAATCGTTTCCTAAGTGGCGTTGCGGGGCTTAAGGGGCGTTATAGATAATTATTTCCATTTTTAAACTGTTAGACGTACAGTCTTAAAATTTGGTAAGCGATTTCCTTTCATGGTGTAGAGATCCACCACAAAATAGTTTTGGGGAAAATTGATCCCCAAGGGTCACTGAGGGGGATTAAGGGACGTAATAGATAAATATTTCTGCTTTTCAACTAATAGAACCACCTGCGTGAAAATTTGAAGGTATGTTCCGTTCATGGAATAAATTTCCTTTTACGAAGATTTTTGCGAAAACGGACCCCCAAAGGAGTGGGGTTGCGAGGGATTAAGGCGTGTTATAGAAAAATTCCTGTTTTTGAATTTAACTCATTTACTTGAAATTTGTTGAGCACTTTTCTTTAATTGAATAGAGTTCCACTAAGAATGGATTTTACGGAAATAAACTCCAGGGGGAAGCGGGGAGAGTTATTGGGGCGTACTGATAGACAAAACTCCCGTTTTCAAACTGCTAAGGCTATAAGAATAAAATTTGATTTGCATGCTTCTTTTGTTGAATTGGAATCCGCAAAGAATGCTGTCAACGAGGTATTGATGATAAATTTTCCGTTTTTGCTCTGTTAGATTTAGACTTGAAATTTAGCACGCATGTTTATTTTATGGAGTAGAGATCCACTGCAAGTTGCTTTGGTGGAAACCCACTTGATTGTTAGGTTAAGTGAGCGAAAACAATCTGTCTCCTTCTATTTTAGATATAAATAGAAATTAGATACTTTAATTTATGTTGTTTTTATATCAAGGGGCGAGAGTATAACAGCTAGAAATATATTTTTCAATACAATCGAATTCTTATTGATTGATATCAATAATTAATATATATGTAAACTGTATACGTATGTACAACATCGTGAAATACCCAGTGAAGCGGGTGGGTAACGGCTAGTATATATACATATATACACTCAGGGACATTGAAAATAGCGACCCAAGAAGGAATTTAAGTACAATTGCGAAACTTTGCAAATTAGTACAGCGTAATGTGATATGCAAATGATCCAAGTTTTCTGCCAATACGCATGCTCATACACACCGTAGTGGCACTACAATCAGGAAGAGGGTGCTATATAAGCCAGAGCAAATTCGAAGATTCATAAATGTGATGATTACCCGCCGATTGTAGGAAGACTTTGCTAAGCGAAAAATAACAGGTAAACGTGCTAGAAGACATTTCTCACAGTTTAGCGAATTTGAGAGAGGCCTGATCATCGGGATGAAAACTGCAGGCTGGTCGACGCGCCATGTTACTGACCAGGTGGATAGCTCGGAGTGTGCTGTCAGAAATGTTGGGAGCAGTGGACACGAGAAGGTACCCACGCGCGGAAAACCGGGTCTGGAGCGACCAGCAAGACCATGAGGAAAAAAGATCGAATGATCGTGCGGCAAGCACTTGTGGACCCCACCATGACTCGTTCAACTATACGAGCAGACGTAAGCGTAGCAATTGTTACACAAAAATTTCCAGACACCTTGCAGAAGCAAATCTTAAATCCAAGCGCCCTTTCCCTGCACTCCCTCTAACACCGGAACATCGGCAACTGCGTCTACAGTGGTGCCAAGAAAGTCACAGATTGGCAAAAGGTTGTGTTTAGGATGAATCCCGGTTTGTTTTGGGGACAGATGATAACTGTGTACGGGTGTGGAGGCGCCCTGGTGAGCGTTGCAATTCCCCCACACTGTTCTAGGTCTCACTGCCCGCACAGGTGGTGTAATGGTCTGGGGCCATAGCCTATGATTGCCGGTCCACTTTAGTTGCAATGCGTGGAACCTTAACGGGCCAACGTCACGTTGATGATATTCTTCGACCTCATGTAGGACCTTTCCTAAATGGTCCCCCAGCGGCAATTTTCCAGCAAGATAATGCTCGTCCGCATACAGCAAGAGTTGCTCAAGACTTCCTACGTCATTTTCAGACCTTCCATGGCTGGCCCGCTCCCCCGATTTGTCCCCTGTAGAGCACGTACGGGATCAGCTAAAACTGCAGATGCCATCGTGTCACTCTACATGATTTAGAGTTGGCTGTTCAAGATTTGTGGGCTTATCTGCCTCAGGACAACATACGGTGTCTAATCAACTCAATGCCAGACCGTGTGGTGGCATGTATTGCAGCTGGAGGTGGTCCAACGCGCTATTGAAGTTGCCCAGTATTTGTGTCGTTGCACACCCTGTATTCGTTTAATTGTCTTGTTTTTGAGATCAAGTCAATCTCCCATCTGTGTCATTATGTGAATTAAATTTCATTTCAATCCGATGCTTTCTTCTTGAGTCGCTATTTTCAATGTGTCTCAGTATATATATATATATATATAGTATATATATATATATATATATATATATATGTATTTGTGGGACGGGTGTCTAAGGGTAATGATAAAACTCTTAATGAAAGAAAGTATGAACCAAATTTAAAGAACAAATCAATTTATTAAAGTAAGAAACAGATTATATTTATAGATTTAAATTGCTTACAAGAAAATAGATAAAAAGTTAATTCGGAAAGAGAACAGGATTCACCTGTAGAGATGGGGGCGTCAAACATTTCTAGGTTTAAAGAAATGCCGTTTATGAAGGCCAAGAGGCGTCGCGCTCACTCCGTCGTGTCCGGTGTGCGAGTGAAGGCAAGCGAAACCATCCCGTGCTTAGGGATATTAAGCGTCCGACGTCATCGCTCGAATCCTTTCATTGGGCATTGAGATGCCTCATGCGTTTGATGTCAGACGCTCCGAGTTTCTTGATTGGCCTCTCAATTCAATTCGGTTCGTTTGAGGCCACCATCTCCTACATATCTCTCTCTCGAAGTACACTAAAAATTAAAAATATTCCAATTATTCGAAATGGTAAAAATACAATTTTCCCACAAGTTCGGCCATCCTGGAATCACTGACCCCAGTGATTTGACATAATATCGAATAATTTGGTCTAGAACATTAAAAATTTAAAAACATAAGAAAATAAAACACAATTCACGCAAACAAAAAACACCAATGACAATAGGTAAAAATAAAAGAGAAACACAGTACACAATGAATTAAAAAACGCTCAATCTCTCATCCCGGTGAATAAAATTTCATTAAATCGGCGGAAGAGGAGGTTAATTTAGGACCTTCATGGTTACCTACTCTTTCTAAATTATACCTATCTCTAGGTTTAACTTCGATTACTTTGTATGGTCCTAAAATTCAGGCCTTAAATTTCAACCTGATCCGAATTGTGTTCTCTGGATGGCCTTTAAGACTCTCTTCTGATACCTAGGTGCCTTCTTGCGTTTCCTATCATAGGTTCTTTTATTTTCTGCTTGGATCTTATGAATATTTCTTTTCGCATCTTGTCGTAGTTGGTTTCTCTGTTCCTGCAATTCTTCTACCATCTCTTCCATTAATAGGTTTCTCAGGTAAAGGTCTTCCTTATTTCTCATGGTAACGCCAGTCAATAGTTCAAATGGAGACTTTTGGTACTTCGGTTTGAGGTGCTATTTAGAATTCTTTGAAGTTGGTCTACGAATTTGTACCATTTTGTAGGATCGTCGATTGACAACTTGGTCAAAACGTGGATTAGAGTTCGGTGGATTCTCTCCACTTGACCGTTCCCTCGGGGTACGCCGGTGGTGATCTACAGATTTTGGATTTTCTCTTCGGTACAATAATCATCAAATCCTTTGGAGTTAAAAGGAGAACCCTTGTCTGTTATTATTCTTTTGGGATTGCCGAGAGTCTTTTGTTGTAGCTTTATTTTATCTAGTGCATCTTCTAGGGTGGTGGATTTTACGGGATAAAGCCAGGTACACTTAGTAAAGGCATCAATTATTGTGAAGATATGTTGATATCTTTTGTTGGTAGACGGCAAAGGTCCAATAAAAATCTACATGATAAGTGCTTAATGGCACGTCCTCTTTTGGAATATAGGATTTAGAAATCCCTCTTTTTTCCCATTCTTTTTGTTAGCTAGAATACAAGATACACAGTTAATGATCACATTTTGTATTTGTTTGCTTAAATTAGGTATAAAAATTCTCGTTTTACAATTTATTCTGTTTTAGCGGATGAGAAATGCTCTTTCTTATGAGCTAACTTGATTAGCTCGGTTTGCATATCCCTTGGTACAGCTAATAATTCGCGGCCATCTACGTATTTGTATAATATTTCACATTCCTAGTAAAAAAGTCCGTAGCATTATTTGTTCCTATTAGTGACTTAAAATTTTGAATATTTTCGTCTTTTTGTTGGGCTCTTTGTAGTCTTGCGGTGAGAGTATCGCTTGTAATCATGGTGACAGGGTACCTGCTCAGAGCGTCCACATATTGCATTCTCTGGCCTGAACGATGTACAATCTCGTAGTCATACTCTTCTAACAGTAGTGCCCATCTTGCTATACGAGTAACTAAATCTTTTTTGTCCATAGTCTTTTGAAAAGCTAAATAGTCCGTTATGATTTTAAAATGATTTCCCAGAAGGTAGGTGCGAAATTTCTTTAAGGCGTTGACAACAGCAAGAACTTCTAGTTCATAGCTACTATATTTTTCTTTCGCTGGAGTCGTTTTCTGCGACATATATTGGACAGGATGTAATTTTCCGTCTTCTGCTTCTTGGAGTAAAACGGCACCATATCCCTGTTGACTCGCATCGGTGTGTAATTCGGTAGTTTTTCCTTGCTAAGAAATGCTTAATACTGGACTTTCAGTCAACAATTTCTTAAGCTTTTCGAATGCATCCATTTGGGGTTGCTCGAACATAAATGGATTGTCCTTCCTTGTTAGGTCAGTCAATGGTTTCGCTATTTGAGAGTACGCTGGAATAAATTTGCGAAAGTAGCCGGTGAGTCCTAAAAAACTCTGGACTTGTTTAACTGTCGTTGGTACCGGAAAATTCTTGACGGCTATTGTTTTTGCAATTGAAGGACGTATTGTCCCATTTTCGACGACGTGGTCCAAAACTTCCACTTTTCTTCTTAGGAATTGACATTTTTTAAACTTCATTTCTAAACCATACTTTGAGGCGACCTCTAATACTTCCCTTAGTTTTTCTAAACCTTCTTTTTCATCTTTAGCCGGAATTATCAAGTCGTCCATGTAAATTATGTCAACGCTTTTCCGCATGAGTTCTCTGAAAATACTATACACATATCTTTGGAATACGCTGGGGCTGGTACTTAGACCGAAAGGTACTTTATTAAATTCAAATTGTCCGTCTGGAACAACGAAGGAATTGAGAGAGAGAGGTGCTTGGAATCTTCATTAACGTCGACATGGAAAAATCCATTTTTTAAATCTAACGTTCTGTACACTTTGGCTTCCTGTAGTTTATCCAATACATTTTCTATCAACGGCAATGGAAAACGATCCTTGACTAATTTCCGGTTCAGTCTTCTGTAATCTACACACAACCGGGTGGTACCATCTTTCTTCTTGACCAATACAATTGGACTCGCATATTCAGATGAGCTTGGTCTTACGATTCTTTGTTCTAACCATTCGTCGATTTGCTTGTTGACATCTTGATTCTCAGAAAATGCTAAACGGCGTGCAGATTGGTAAACCAGTATGTTGTCTTTCAAGACAATCCTCATGGACACACTTGTCGTTTCGGTCTTCTTTGGCTCATAGTTGGAGATGAATTCAAACAGTTATCTTCGTATTTGTGGATTTGTGTACATGTTGAACTACAATTTCGTCCTCCACTTCTGCTTCGTAAACTTGCATTTGCAGGAAGCAATTTTTATCCTCATGTTTTCGGAATTGAACACTTTCTTTATAGAAGCAGACAGTGGTATGCTCCAGTATATCTGAACCTATTACTGCTTGAAATTCCAAACTCGGCGTAGGTACAACATGCCACGTCAGAGAATATTCCTCACCATCTAGTTTAATCTTTCTCTGGAACGAGCCTTTCGTTCTGACTTCGTACTTCCCCAGTCTGAACAATACTGCAATATCTTTCGAGAGCCTCGACGGTTCGATGATTCCCTTGCTTACATTTTCTCGAATGAGCGAAACTGAACTGCCGCTGTCAATGAGAGCTTCAATAATCTTGTTCCCCATGGTTATTTTTCTGGTCTTAATTCTTTCTAGAGAGGTTCGTGAGCAGATTTGGATTGAGGAGTCTGTAGAGTTATTAACTTTCGAACATTTGGGGCGTTTCTTACAATCCACGGCATAATGACCTGGTCCTTTACAGTAGCTACAGGTTAGTCGTTTAGCTTTCCCGGAGTAGGAGGTTCCGTTCGATTGAAAATGTTTTCTCTCACGCCTATTACTTCCACTTTGGAGACATTCAGTTCTTTGAAAGTAAGTATCGTTTGATCCGCTGGCCTCGTATCTTCTTTTGGCGAATGAGTTGTAAAATTTCGGTCTCAATGTTCTTCGGACACTTTCATACTCTTCAAATTTTTCTGCTATCTCGGCAGGTAAGTTAATAGTAGACCATTCATCTAAAAAGCGTTCCTGAAACTCGTACGGTGCACTCTTCTTTATTTGGTCGGCTATAATTAGTTCTCGCAGCTGGTCGCAAGTTTCTACATTTAAACCGGAAATCCATCCGTCGAAGTACGTTTGTATTTCGAAGAAAAAAATCTTGCCAAGTTCGTTCATTAGATTTTCGGTGAGAAATAAAGAGTTGGCGAAGTTTCTCCGGGGATAACTTAAATCTTTTTAGCCGTAACCTCTTAACGTGGTTGTAATCGTTGCATTTATCCGCTGGTTCTCTGGCAATCAAATGAGCAATGTCGATAGGAATCAGTCCTATAAGCTTCTGTACCCAATCCTTCTTCGGCAAGAATGTCAGTTCCGCATGTCGTTCAAATAATGTCTGGTTCAAGCTAATATCGTCCTTCATATTAAACTTATGAAAAGTTTCGTGAATCATTTTCGGTGCTTGTACATTTTCGGAGTTATTCATAGTATTGGCATTCTTTTCAGCCTGTATTCGCAATTTCTCTAGTTCATATTCTCGATCTTCTCGCCGCAATTTCTCTTCATATTCTCGCTGTTCTCGTCGCAATTTCTCTTCATATTCTCGCTGTTCTCGTCGCAATTTCTCTTCTTTTTCTTCTGTACCTATGCGATCCTTCACAATGCTATCGAACATTACTTTGACATTCTCTTCGACGTAATCTGGGCTTTTCACGATGAGATCCTTTAGCTTGGGTTTAGTCAAGCTCGTTTCGACGATCAACCCTAACTCTTCGGTGAGTTCTATTAGATGCTCCTTTTTCTTTGAGAGAAGAAATGCCATTTTTGCAACCAAAGATCAAGAGTGGCGGCTCAGAGAACAAATTTAAAATATTAAACTAAGTTTAATTTTCCCCTAAACACCTAATCCGGATGCTAAACGTTTGCACAATAACGCAGAAAAAGCTCCCTTACTCAACCAAGAGGAAAGGCAAAACGTAGATAAAATACAATTATAACAGGTATATGAATAAAATGAACAAATACTAAAAAATTCTAAAATCGACACTAAAAATATTAATACAACGAAATCGAAAAACTATGACAGAGTAATATCTCAATTTCTCGAAATGTAATCAATAAAAACACACTGGAAGAATCTATAGCAAAGCAGTATTTCTTAAAATTAATAATAATATATCACAAACTAAAAGTAAACCACAAATATTCGTAAAAAGTATTTAAAAAAATAGACAAAATATCTATTTCCCAATTGCTAAAAATATTATCTAAAACAATGCACAATTTTCACAAATCCTTCCTATTCACAATCAAATCATTTACTTAGCTTCAACTACCGCTAATTAGACAAACTACTCTTATTACAAAACACTTTTACGAGACGAATTTGTGCGAGGAGAAAATAAAACATTCACGGTTCCCAGTTATTATATATAATCACATGAAAAAGAGTTTTAAAATGACATGAACAGACGATAGTTTCGTAAATTTCTACAATTGTTATTTAATAGGAAAGTACTACACTGACCTGGCGATTCGTTGATTTTCGACGATGACGCCCGAAAAGACAGAATGGATCACGACGAAATTCTTGAACGATGCAAGCTGATCTTCACTGGAATGAATGACGACGCACTTAAGATCATTGGCGGGCCTTTCTTTAAAATGAACTGGCGATTCGCTGATTTTCGGTGATGACGCCCGAAAAGACAGAATGGATCACGACGAAATTCGTGAACGATGCAAGCTGATCTTCACTGGAATGGATGACGACGCACTTAAGATCATTGGCGGGCATTTCTTTAAAATGAACTGGCGATTCGCTGATTTTCGGTGATGACGCCCGAAAAGACAGAATGGATCACGACGAAATTCTTGAACGATGCAAGCTGATCTGCACTGGAATGGATGACGACGCACTTAAGATCATTGGCGGGCATTTCTTTAAAATGAACTGGCGATTCGCTGATTTTCGGTGATGACGCCCGAAAAGATAGAATGGATCACGACGAAATTCTTGAACGATGCAAGCTGATCTTCACTGGAATGGATGACGACGCACTTAAGATCATTGGCGGGCATTTCTTTAAAATGAACTGGCGATTCGCTGATTTTCGGCGATGACGCCCGAAAAGACAGAATGGATCACGACAAAATTCGTGAACGATGCAAGCTGATCTGCACTGGAATGGATGACGACGCACTTAAGATCATTGGCGGGCATTTCTTTAAAATGAACTGGCGATTCGCTGATTTTCGGTGATGACGCCCGAAAAGATAGAATGGATCACGACGAAATTCTTGAAACGATGCAAGCTGATCTTCACTGGAATGGATGACGACGCACTTAAGATCATTGGCGGGCATTTCTTTAAAATGAACTGGCGATTCGCTGATTTTCGGCGATGACGCCCGAAAAGACAGAATGGATCACGACAAAATTCGTGAACGATGCAAGCTGATCTTCACTGGAATGGATGACGACGCACTTAAGATCATTGGCGGACCTTTCTTTAAAATGAACTGGCGATTCGCTGATTTTCGGCGATGACGCCCGAAAAGACAGAATGGATCACGACGAAATTCTTGAACGATGCAAGCTGATCTTCACTGGAATGGATGACAACGCACTTAAGATCATTGGCGGGCCTTTCTTTAAAATGAACTGGCGATTCGCTGATTTTCGGCGATGACGCCCGAAAAGACAGAATGGATCACGACGAAATTCGTGAACGATGCAAGCTGATCTTCACTGGAATGGATGACGACGCACTTAAGATCATTGGTGGGCCTTTCTTTAAAATGAACTGGCGATTCGCTGATTTTCGGCGATGACGCCCGGAAAAATAGAATGTATCACGACGAAATTCCTGAACGATGCAAGCTGAATTTCACTGGAATTGTTGACGACGCACTTAGGATCGCTGACGAACTCTTTCCAAAGCAAACTTAAAAAAAAAAAAAAAATACATTAGAAAGGAAGTTGACATCGACACCGACGAATGGGTGAGGTATCGACTTTTTGAAAAAAAGAAAAGTCGCTGAAAGGTGAGCACGAGGAAAAAATAATGAATAAGGCTATTGCTATATATATATAGGCAAATGCCTAATACGAAGAAACGAGTTTAACATCGCGGTCGAGCTCCCAATTTGTGGGACGGGTGTCTAGGGGTAATGATAAAACTCTTAATGAAAGAAAGTATAAACCAAATTTAAAGAACAAATCAATTTACTAAAGTAAGAAACAGATTATATTTATAGATTTAAATTGCTTACAAGAAAATAGATAAAAAGTTAATTCGGAAATTAATTCTTTTGTATCTTGTTGTCTAGTGTAATTTTTCATGTATTTCTAAATATTATTTCATATCATAATACTTAATAAACTACAGGGTAAATAATTATTAATTTAGAAAAAAAATATTTGTATGTTACTCTGTGTGCTTTTTATTTTATGCAATGTCTAAATTATAGTAAAAAAGGTTTATTTAGCAAATGAATAAGTAAATATAAGGTGAAGGAATTTGAAGTACCTATCCCCCCTCCCGCCGGGAAACTTAAACTTCTACCTGGATGACTGGGGGTTGCATTGGTTCGGCTTAACCTTAGTCCATTGCTGCATGTAATGATAATAAGAATTTAGAATTAAGTTAACTTTGTTAAAAAAATTTACATTAAAAATTAGGAAACTTAAATTAAGCGAACAAATAAGAAATTTAAATTATGAAATATAAATTAGTAGAATGCTTCTGCGGTTGTTTTGATACAATCGACGGTTACATAAGAACACCTAATGTACATTAAATTATCTCGTCAACATTATTGAAAGCTATATCTAGACAAACCCAGTGAGTTCGAAGTGGTGTTATCGTATTGCATAATTAGATTAGACTATTCAAAATAAATTTCTTATTCTCACCGAACTCGATCGGCGTTAAAAGAATAATTAATGGGAAATAATTTTACAACATGTATTACGCTTGATGTGGTCATACGGCTCGCGAAGCGATCCTCCAATTCCTAATTTCATCATTTCCATGTGGCATATAGATATCTAAGAACGTGATTAAGAATTTATTTATAAAAAATTAACTTAAGCATTTTTTGTATTAAAATCTTAAATTTTAGCGTAACAAAAAAAATTAAGTGCTGAAGCACTTTTCCTTTGTCTACAGACCTCGACATTTTGCACTGGGGAATAACAATAGACTATTCATAGCTCTTCAATATTCCCTAAAAAGAGCATCCAAAATATTTTGTGAGCATTATTTCACTATAACAATATAAAAATATAGTCCTTTTTTCGCTCAAATAACAGGTCTTGTAAACACTCCTCTATCATGAAATCTTAGTCACCACGAGATTTCTGTGGCCGCATATAACCTACGCAAAGGCGTAGAAGCTGTGCCATCCCTTTTACGTCTCTATAACGGGCAAATTACGATCTTTTGTGTCCATCGTGGCTCTTGTTCGACCTTGCATTGGCTTTCTCCTGACGGATCCATTATACTGAAACTGTTTCCATAAATTGAACACGGCACCATACGTAGGCTGTTCAATAAGTAAGTAATAAGACTAATTTTTTACTGCCGCAAAACCTCTAATCGGAATGTTAATTTCTGTGGTATAAGAAAAGTTTGTTGTCTGTTTTAACAAAAGCTACCGATAGATGACGTGTGCAGACTCGTATTCTTGAGTATCACGTGATCGAACTGAGGTGTGTTTGTGGGCGCCTACGAGACGCGGCCAGTTGTCGAAATGGAAGCAAAAATCTGCAAAAATCAGCATCAGAGACCTTTGATATGATACGATATGATTAAAGATCGGAACACAAAAAGGCAACAATATCTTAAAATGCTTAATCAGAGCAGACAAGGCTTAGTTGCATTACTTTGATCCAACCATAAACCAACAAAGCAGTGAATGGAAACGCACATCTTCCCCTTCTCACTAGAAAGCAAAAACTGTAAAATATGCTGGTAAAGATATGACCATAATTTTTGTTATTATGAAGGAATTGTGTATCAACGCACTGTCGAACACGGTACAATCGTAAACGACTCGTACTACACGAATGTCCTGCGAACAATGGTACAGCACGTTAAAAGGAAACGTCCATTGCTTCGAAGTGGCTTCCTACTGCACCATGACAATGCCTGACCACATATTGCTCGCTGCGTACTGGATGTTTCGCAGCAAAACAACGTAGAGATTTCACCACACCCTCTATACAGTCCTAATCTCACTCCATGCAATTTCTGTCTGTTTCCTGAACTTAAGAAACCATTACGAGGCAAATGTTTTGCAAGCAACAAAACATATGTAAAGTCTGCGGAGGCGGTTTTGAAATAGTTCTCACAAAACGAACTTTTACATGTTTTTAAGAAGTGGACAGAACTTTGGGATAAATGCACTACGTACCACGGAAGTTATTTTGAAAAAGAACCTCATGCAAATGATGATGATTAAAGGTATTCTGTTTTTTTAATATACTTTTAGTCTTATTACTTATTGAACAGCTCTCGTACATTAAATTTTATTCTCTAAAAGTCTGGATTTGCGACTGTGTGTGTCCTGCTTTCAGCCTACTCGCTACCTCGTTGCATCATCTAAGCGTTGATGACCACTCATTTTGTTAGATACGACATTAATGTACACCATTATGTCCTTTATTCAACTTAAATATACAATTTTCCAACTTAAAAAAACAGAACTTGCTAATTAAAAATACAAAATATAGTTGCCACTCAAAACAAAAGCTAAAAGAAAATAATACACTAGTTGAGTGGCTAAACAGATAGCTGGCTACACGTGACATACTCCCACCTTTTGATAACACAAATTTTATCAAAAAAATATTTATTAAACTAAAATTTAACTCAAAAGTCCAATTTAAAGTTAACTTAAAAGTCTCTGAATCTAGAAGGCAACTTTATAACTCGACCACTTCTGGTAATTCTCCCCTTTAATAACTCTTGAAGACTTGTGGAGATTTTTTCCGGTTCAGCATCTGCCCTTTTAGAACTTACTTCAGATTCTGGTTGTATTTCTAGTGGATATAAGCGTTGAATCGGTCTTAGAACCTTCGATGTCTTAACTTTAATCAGTCTGACATAATTGTCCTTCCCAGGATACAACTTGACTATTCACCCCAAAGGCCAAAATTCTCGCTTCTTATCTTCGTTTTCAATTAAAACTATCTCACCAACTTTTAATTTATAAGATGATTTTTCATTTGTTTGCTTGAGCATAAGATTTTCAAGATATTCCACTCTAAAACGTTTTCTCAACTCTTCTCGAAGTTTTTGCTGATACCGTAGTCTTCTCGTTAAACTTATCTTGTCTATATGGTCAAGATCAGGTACACCAACCTCTGGAATTTCTTGCAGAAATATTGCAGGGGTTATTGGTTGCAACTTGTCTGAATCTTCCGATACATAAGTTAAAGGTCTTGAATTAACAATAGCTTCAGATTCACAAAGTAAACTAAGCATCTCTTCATAAGTTAATGAAGCATTTTTCAAGACTCGTCTTAGAATTTTCTTAACACTTTGTATTAAATGTTCCCAAAAACCCCCCACCAGCAAAAGCTGAGGGTGGATTAAATTTCCACGTAATTCTTCTATTAACTGTTTCACTTTCAATCATTTTCCAATCTATAGCTTTAAAAAGATTACTAGCTCCTGTGCAGTTTGTACCATTATCGCTATAAATTACTTGGGGACGTCCACGTCTGGCAATACATCTTCGTAAACTTAAAAGAAAGCAATTCGTAGATAGAGAAGTTAGCAGTTCCAGATGAATGGCTCTGAAAACAGCGCAGGTATACAAGACAAACCACGCTTTTGTTCCATCTTTAAGAATAAGAGGACCTACTAAGTCTATTCCAACGACTTCAAAAGTTGATGCCTCTCTAATTCTGTCTTCTGGGAGTGACACAGAAATGATTTTTATTGCTTTCGTGCTGTGCCTTCTACAAACAATGCAATTTGAAACAGCTGATCTTATTGTTTTTCTTCCGTTTATGATCCAAAATTACTCTCGGAGATTGGTTAAGAGTAAATGAAGTCCAGCATGATGTGAAAAACAATGACGTTCTAGGATGAGTAGTTTAACTAATTTATGTTTACTTGGCAATAAAATTGGATACTTAAAATTTTCTAAATCTTTTCTCTCTGTCAATTTTGTTTTGACTCTCAAAATTACTCTTTCATCTTTAAACACACTGATGGACTTTAACTTCTTGCCATCCTCAGATGAAAATGAATCTAGTTGTATGAGCTTTACTATTAGATTTTCTGCCTTTTCTAGCTCATGAACCTTAAGCTCTCCATGTTCTCTTTCTTCTTTTTTCTTTTGTAAATTTTCTACGAACCTGTACATCCACCCAATCATTCTTAAAATTTTGCTGTACTTCGAAAAGTAGCTGAAAACTCTTGAAGACAAATCATTGACATTATTCAATGCCGTTACTGCTACCTTACGTCTTTTAGAGTCCACATTCTCTTTGTCAACAATTGGATTAGAATGAGGTCATTCCTTTTCCGACAACGTCAGCCACTGAGGACCCTCCCACCAACGAGATTCTATCAGTTTCTTCGCAGAACAGCCTCTTGAAGGCGGGTCAGCAGGATTCTCAGAAGTTGGTACATGTCGCCACTTTTTTATCTCTGTAAGATTTCTTATTTTTTAACTCGATTTTTTACAAACACAGTCCATGTATCGTCATGATTTATCCAATACAACACTGAAGTTGAGTCTGTCCAATAATATTCTTCAATGTCTTTAATACTTAAAGCATTTTTACGATATCAGTAAAACGTACGCCTATTATGCATCCCATTAATTCTAGCTTAGGAATAGACATTGCTTTCAAAGGCGCGATTCTTGATTTTGCAAGCACAAGTTGCCCTGAAACTTGAGATTCACTTTCACTCCTCAAGAAAATGGCTGTTGCATAAGACAATTTAGATGCATCACAGAACATAAGAAGGCTGACGGATACACAGTTGTTCATTTATATGTATCTTGGAATTTCTACCAATTTCAAAAGATGAAGATTCTTGAACCATTTCTTAAATTTTTCAGTGACATCTTTTGGCAGCTCATCATCGCAACCGAGTTTTGCTTTCCAGCTTTCCCGAAGAAGTAATTTTGGATACAATATTACAGGACAACAAAACACAATAGGATCGAAAATTCATTGTGCAATAGAAAGTAACTTTCTTCGAGTAAAAAAAGGGTTCCGTCATTTCAATACTTAAATCAACTTAACAAGATAAAGTGTCATTTTTACGATTCCACAGCATTCCCAAGACTTTAGATATTTCTGGCTGTGGAGTTGAGCCATTGAAATCGGTAAACTCCCAGCCTCTCAATTCAAATTTAACATTTACCATGAGTTGTGTAGAAACTTCTATAAAATGGTGAGTTTCCCTTTCTGTGTCTAATGACGTGACGCAGTTATCAACATAAAACGATCTCAATAACTTTTCTGCGATTTCTTTATGTTCCCTACACATGTTCTCCAGATGATGCCGAATGACTGCTCCAAGAATAAACGGACTACACGTAACTCCGAAAACTATTGTGGTGTCTAAAAACTTGAATTTCTTTACTTTCTCTCACCATCCTTCCACCACCGAAATCGAAGATAATCCCGATCTTCTTCGGCAATGCTTATCTGTAAGAAAGCCCTTTTTATGTCGGATATAACACCAATTCTTTTATCTCTAAATCTTACTAAAAATGACGGTATCAATACTAAGGTGTTAGGTTCTTTTTCCAGGCAATCATTGAGTGAAGGAAAACCTTTCTTTTTATTAGATGCGTCGAAAACTGGTCTAACCTTTGTTGTTGAATTTTCCTTAAAAATACCTCTATGTGGAAAGTAGCAACCAGATTTAGACAGTTCTTCAAGTGGTACCTTTTCAATTATATCTTCTTTTAACCCCTCCTCGAACGCCATATCATATGCATCATATTTTCTTTCCAATTTTTTAGTAGTTGTTCTTTCTAGTCTCCTTTCAGCTATATCTATATACTCAGGAAGATTTTTGTCTTACATCCATGGTAATTTCACTTCATATCTTCCCCGCTATCTTTTCTTAAATTTTCCATAAAATGATCTTTTACGACTTTATCAATTTCATCTCTCGATTTCCATTCAAAGGGATCTCTAATGCCAATGGCTTCTAATTCCCAAAGGTCTCTGATTTCTTGATTGTGAACTGAGGAAGGTAACTAAAGCAGCAATAGAATTCTCATCTCCAGTTGTTTGCGATTTTTTCCATCAAAACCCATCCGAGCTTTGTTTCCATGGCAAAAATGCCTGTTCTTAATTTCTATATTTTTCCAGTATAAGTATTTCCGGCAAAGTCCGAACCTATCAAAAGATCAATCTGCGAGTTGACACAATCAATATCTGTGGTATGAATGCTGTTTACAACTACCGTTAACAGCGGGAGCCACGACAAAGACTTTAAAAATATGTATCTGTTTTCTTTGTGTATTTTTGTCACGTCATTTTTATTGAGTCTGTTCTGAAATCGAAAAAGATGGTTAATTTTTGTGGTGTGAATTCAAGTCGAATAAATCTCAAGAAAATCCCCAAAAGGAGTCATGTATTGTTTCTCATTTTCAGAAGTAATGTTGGTGAGTTTATTTAAACTTAGCTTTCCGGGAAAAAAGGTAAGCTAATCATTTTACTATTAAATGAACTTACAAATCTAAACATGGAGCCACCAGTGAGGTATGTTTATTCATTGTTGATGTATGCGGCATAAATCAAGTTTAATTCAGTAGATCATTTCCTGGAAAGTAGAATGCTTATTATTCTTACTAGAATCAAAAAGGATAATGATCTTATATAATCGAAACTAGATGTATTCTGAAAATGAAATTCGTCTGAAAGAATTCTTAATCTTTTGATGTGTTTATTATTCTATTATTTGAGTCAAGAAATGTATGTCAATTTTAATTCGAAAATTATTATTATTATTATTTGTGAATTCGATATGCAAGAAATCGGAATTAGTAAATTCGAAGATTTTGTTTATTATTCTGAGTGACTGTATATTTATAGTAACTAATTCTGAAAAGCTGTATTTTAGTTATATAGTTGCATTAAGTTACTATTTAAAATATGGCTCCTACTAAAGGAAAAAGTAAAATACCATTAGTGTTCCAAACTCAGATAAAAGAAATCTAAAGGTATTCTGAAAGTGTTGATAATGTAATAGAATCTGATCATATTCAGAGAGTTTTTGCCTTAAAATGTAATATATTAAAATGTCTAGAAATGTTAGAAGACAATTATTATGAGTTTTCTGTTTTGGATGAATTTATGGAAGATGTGGAATATGAAAACTTTACTAATTCCAAAGATTTGGCTGATTTGGCATTAGAAAAAATTGTCATATTTGACTAGTATTAATAGCAAACTACAATTCGAAGAAGATAAATCGAAAGTGAATGCTTATTCTAACATAAATCTTCCTAAATATGATCTTCCACAATTTGCAGGTGATTTCAACTCTTGTGGTTGAGTTTTAAATCTATATTCTCTAGTTCAATTGATTCTAATGAATCTTTAACAGATATTCAAAAATTGCAATATACAAAATGCTGTCACTTCAGATGCTTCTAGATTAATAAAAGGATTCGCAATAACTCATGAAAATTGTAAGCAAGCATGGGAAACACTGTTGAATCGGTATGATAATCAGAGAGAATTGGCATGTTCCAAATGCAAAAGGTTCTTCTCTCTAAAAAATGTTAAACCTACTTCAGAAGCAATTTGGTCAATGATAGACGTTTGTAATGAAGTACTCAGAAATTTTAACACATTAGGATTAGAATGCAATCAATTGGTAGAACTTCTCTATTAGTATTTTCTCTTCAAGATAAGTTGGAAGATTCTATCAAATTCAATTGGGAAATAACCCTTGAAGATAAAAATTTTCCTTCATTAAATAAATTTCTTTCATTTCTTGAAAAGCAAGCCAGAAGTCTTCAAGGTATCAACATTACACCACTCAACGAAAAATCAAATAAAGTATCTCACAAGCCTTATTCAATTAAAACTACTGTAGAATCAGATGACTCATGTGTAAACTTTGTTTTTCCTCTCATTTATTACATAAATGTGAAAAGTTTTTAAAGATGAATATAAATAATCGTTGGAATTTTGTTAAAAAGTCAAATTTATGTTTTAATTGTGTGCAAGGGAATGATAATGTTTCCTCATGCAAATTTACAACTTCTTTTCGTGCTTGCAAGCAAAGGTACTTCACCAGTTCCAAAGTAGTCCTAGAGAAATCCCTGTTAGTAATTCAAATCAAAATCTAGCTGCTACTAGTGACCAGAATGTAGTTCAGCCATTGGCTACATCTCAGGAACAGTTTTGCCTTGCAGGACAAATGAATTATTCCTATTCAATTTTGCTCTCTACAGCCATTGTTAGAGTTAAGAATAGTCAAGGACAATATGTAAACTGTCGAGCCTTGATTGATGGCGGGTCTCAGACCTCTCTAATTACAGAATCATGCTAAAAAAATTTAAACCTTCCATTTTATGAGTCAGAAAATACTATTTTGGGTTTAGATAACAAAGTTGCTGCCTATGCTACTAAATGAGTACAACTTTCTCCTCATTTTAGTCAGGATATCTTTGCGGTAAATGCTTTAGTAGTAAAGGAACTCACTTGTAATTTGCCTAACTTCATAGTTTCAAAATTCGATTGGCCTCATATTAATGGACTACAGTTGGCTGATCCTTCGCTTTATATTAGTCGACCTGTCGATATGATTCTGGGAGCTAATATGTTCTTTGATTTAATTCAGTATGGAAAAATATCTGGAACTCAAAATCAACCATCTGTTCTAAACTCCAAGTTAGGCTGGTTGCTTTCTGGAAAAATTTCCACAGCCTGTCAGAGCGAAAAGAAGGTCATGTCTTTAATCAATTGCCATGCATTGCTCGACTTACAAAATCAAATAGCCAAATTCTGGGAAGTTGAGTCGATTCCAGATGCTAGTAACCTCTCAGAAGAAAATCAAAAAGTCGAAAAATTCTATCTCGAACACATACGGAGAAATCGTGATGGTAGATATGTTGTAAGTCTTCCTTTCAAAAACGACAATGCATTGGGTGATTCTAAAGCCCAAGCCAAGAGATGATTCTTCTCGTTGGAGAAGCACCTTCAGGACAATCCAGAGTAAAGAGATAAATATGTAAAATTCATGCAAGTTTATGAACATCTAGGCCATATGCAACTTGTCCCGAATTCAGTACTTTCGAAACCATCTTCTAAGTGTTTTTATTTACCCTATTTTGGAGTTGTTAGGGAACAGAGCGAGACTACAAAGTTACGGGTATTCTTTGATGCTTCTGCCAAAACTTATTCGAACTTATCCTTAAATGACATTCTTCATACAAGCCCCAAGTTACAAAATGAACTATTTAATATTCTATTAAAATTCAGATGTCACAGAATTGCTTTAACAGGCGATATAGAAAAGATGTTTAGGCAAATTCTAGTTAATGAAGATGATGTAGAATTTCAACGAATATTCTGGAGGGAGAGACCTGAAGAACCGTTAAAAGAGTATCGATTACTCACTGTAACATATGGGACAGCTTGTTCTCCATATCTCTGCCCATTAGAACAATTCAGCAGCTATCTGAAGAAGAAATCAAGAAATTTCCAGAGACATCTAAAGTTGCTCTAGAGGACTTCTATGTAGATGATCTTATAACAGGAACAAATTCGAAAGAAGACGCCTAGAAATTAGTAAGTCAAGTAATTGAACTCATGAAGAAAGAAGGTTTCCCGATTCGAAAATGGGCGTCTAATGAATCATCTGTGCTGGAATCATTACCTCCAGAATTACGAAGTTCTTCGGGGTCTCTGCACATAGAAGAGGATCATTTGATGAAAATCTTGGAAATCATATGAAATTCCAAGGGAGACACATTCAGAATCAACATAAGTCCACCAAATGAAGTTAGGCCAACCAAACGGCAACTCTTATCCACCATCGCCAATATTTATGATCCTTTGGGGTTCCTGTCACCAACGACAATTCAGTTTAAGATATCTAGAAACAAAACATCTATTGCGATGATCCTGTCACAAACTGCATTTCCGAATCATGGACGCAATTCAAGAATCAAATGAAGCACCTAGCAGAGATTCAGATTCCAAGATATCTTTCAGAAGATGCTACATCAAAGCGAGTTCTTCTTATAGGTTTTTGTGATGCTTCCCAGCGTGTATACGCTGCTGTTTTCTACTTAAGCTGGTTACCGGAAAAGTCCATGTTTCAATGATAACATCTAAGACAAGAGTAGCTCCTGTAAAATCGATAACCTTGCCCAGACTCGAACTTTTGGTAGCTCTGCTTCTTTCTGAACTCTACGTTGTTGTGCTAAAATCTCTGAGAAAAGTAATTCAAATCGATAAGTCATTTCTTTTCTCAGACTCCCAAATTGTTTTGGATTGGCTAAAATCATCTCACAGCAGATGGAAAATCTTTGTTGCCAATCGTATCATAAGAATTCAAAAAATGACTTCTGAAGCATCCTGGCATCATGTGAAGAGTCAAGAAAATCCTGCCGATTGTGCTTCACGAGGTATTGCAGCTTCCAAGCTAAAACTTCATAAACTGTGGTGGTCTGGGCCACAGTGGCTAAGGCAGGATTCTTTACACTTTCCATCAATTGATTTGTCGACTTCCTGTGAAGAAGACGTGAAATGTAAGGAGAAATCATCCACCGTTCTTATTAATGTCTCAACATCAAGTCAAGGCAGCTATGTATTGGAAATTATAGCTAAGTATTCATTTTTCTCACGTTTAATTCGAGTCATAGCGTGGTGTAAAAGATTCATCAAAAATTGTAGATCATCTAGAGTTACTGGTGTGCTAACATCAAAAGAGGTAGATGATACTACCAAGATTGTTAATCAAACTGTACAAGAATCACAGTTTCATTCCGAAATTCAACTTTTAAAGAAGAAACATCCTCTTCCCAACAGCAGTAAGCTTCTGCCTCTAGGTATTTTTCTGGACACCGATGGAATAATCAAAGTTGGAGTAAGATTAAAAAATTCGAGCCTGAGTCCAATTCAAAAACACCCAATTCTCCTTCCTAAGAGCCATCACCTCACTAATCTGGTCATTCAGTATTTTCATCATATCAATTTAAACAGTGGACCTCAACTTACCTTATGCTGAATTCGACAGAAATTCTAGATTCCTTCTGGCAGAGGAGTAGTCGGAAGACTTTTATCCAAGTGCCAAACCTGCTTTCGCTTCAAAGCTAAATCAGGTGAGCTGCTCATGGGGAATTTGTTTGAAAATAGGTTCAGTGCTGGCAGAGCGTTTTTAAACGTTGGCATCGACTTTGGAGGAACATTCATCCTCAAACTCAACGTTCCTCGAAGCAAAGTAAAATTAAAATCCTACCTAGCACTCTTCATTTGCATGGCAACAAAGACTGTGCACCTTGAGGTTGTTTCGGACCTCTCAGCAGATGCCTTTTGGGCAGCATTACAGCGCTTCATATTCAGACGAGGAAAACCAACCAACATGTTTTCCGACAATGCAACTACCTTCAGAGGAGCCTCTTCATATTTAAAGGAACAGTTAAAGATAATCAAATCTGTTGAAGTGCAGAAGTTTGTAACTCAAGAATCCATTACATGGCACTTCATACCTTCCACGGCAGCTCACGTCGGTGGACACTGGGAAGCTGGCATCAAATCGACCAAGCAGCTTCTAATTAAAACAATCAAATCAGCTCTTCTGAACTTTGAAGAGCTTGTATCATTGGTAACGCAGATTGAAACATGCTTAAACTCAAGGCCTCTAACTCCTCTGTCTAATGACCCTCAAGACCTGCAACCTCTTACGCCAGGACATTTCTTGATTGGTGCTCCATTGGCTTCTTTCCCAGAAGAGGTCCCTTCACAACCAGCGTGCTTAAAGAAGCTATTGAACTTAATTCAACATCTCCGAAGTCAGTTCTGGAAGAGATGGCACCTGGAGTACCTAAATCAATTACAACAAAGAACCAAGTGGAATATACCAAGACGAAACCTGAAAGTCAACGATATGGTCCTTGTGAAGGAGGACAATCTCCCACCTTTGCAATGGAACCTAGGCAGAGTTATTCAAGTATTTCCAGGAGACGATGGTGCTGCTCGAGTCGTGGATGTCAAGACCCAACGAGGACAATTCAGACGTCCTATTACCAAGTGTTGCCTACTGCCAACGGAAGACTGAAATGATAGTCCAGGCGGGGGAGTATGTTTACAGCTACAGTTAACAGAGGGCGCCACGACAAAGACTTTAAAAATATATATCTGTTTCCTTTGTGTATTTCTGTCACGCCATTTTTATTGAGTCTGTTCTGAAATCGAAAAAGATGGTTAATTTTTGTGGTGTGAATTCAAGTCGAATAAATCTCAAGAAAATCCCCAAAATGAGTCATGTATTGTTTCTCATTTTCAGAATTAATATTGGTGAGTTTATTTAAACTTAGCTTTCCGGGAAAAAAGGTAAGCCAATCATTTTACTATTAAACGAACTTACAAATCTAAACAAATGCCTCTTTCGGCTAATTCTAATGTCCAAGGTCCTTTCTGTAGACTAGGTATAGATCCACAAATTATAGGCTGATCTGAAACAGGAATTTGGCAGCTATAACCGGTATGCAGATTCTCAATATTGATTTGATAATATTTATGATTCATATCAGATGTTCTTCCTCCAAACATAACGCGTGTTAATTTTCTATGAGCTTCTGATCATAGTCCTAAGGTTTCTGCTGTTGATTTTAAAACATAGGAATATTCACTTCCAGTATCTATCAACGCTCTTACATGAACTTCATGTTGAAAGGCAAACACTAAAGTTTGAAGAAAAACTCTTCCTGAAGTACATGTTGATGAAAGAGTGCTACTTTCGTAATTTTCTTGTTTGCCCTCAGCAATAGCTTTCGATTTCTGTTTAAACTCCAGACAACAAACAATGTAATGCTTCCTACCACAAAACACGCATAGAACTTTGCTTTTGCAATTTTTAGCTCTATCATTTGGTTTCAAATACGCAAAGCAACAATTTTTCTCTTTCACAATTCTCAATTTTTCATCGTGAGTTAAATTTTGTGCTTTGTAGCTATCTTTGCTTTTTTTGATGGGATTTTTCACAAAATATACGACTTATTATATTTTTGCTGTTCCTTTCTTTTGCTCCCGAAAACAAGTTGTTCTCAGTAGGAATAAAATATTCTCTTCCTTATCTTATGAATTTTTCTGTAAGAATCACTGATTTATACCTGACTTAGCAAGAGTTATAAGTTCTTCCCCTTCTACCTCAGCCCTTAGAAAATTTAAAAGCTGGGTCAGTCTTGCACTGTAGGATTTTTCTTCACTTACAGAATTCCTTAGCTAAACTCTTAAAATGTCTTCTGGAATGCACGATTCTACAAGTGGGAAGAGCATCGCAGAATATTTATCGGAAGTCATTCCGATTGACTCTAATGATCTAAGATGGGATTCAAGTTTATCATATAATTGGGTAATGTTTAGTTTCGACTTAGTAGCATTTTTAACAACTAAAGTTAGTAGTTCATGAACATAATATTCTATTAACAGTTCCTCACTACCAAATCTTGCTTTCAAGCTTTCAATCGCTTTTGTATAATTTTCTGCAGTAGGAGGATAACCATCGATGATCTCTTTCGCTCTTGTGCCTGGCGACATACATTGGATCAAATACTGGAATTTATCCTCTAACTCCATATATTTATGCTCATGAATTCGTTTAAACTGATTCCAGAAACACAACCATTCTTTAACTTCACCGCCCAATTTCATTAACTCAAGTTTGGAAATTTTTATTTTCGAATTCTCATTATTTAATATATTTACGTTTGGTTGTGATTTACTTTCTATAAAATAATTGACACAAACTATGGCTTCATCATATTTGATTTTATATTCTTCTACAGATTCAAATTCATCGGAATAACTTTTACCGTTATCGTGTGCACTTAATGCAAGTCCTAAAATTTCATTGTCAAGAGTCATTAAATCAGCAGAAATACTCTCTGAAGTAGCCAAATTAACATAATTTATTTCTATATTTTCATCATCAAATAGAGACATTAAACTTTTATATGTCTTAGTAAAAGATGCACGTAACCGAGATCGCTTCTTCACAAGATACTCCATGACAACCAAAAGTTAATATTCAATTAAATAATCTTTAGCAAAAAGTACTGACCTTTTTTATATTTAGATCACGTCCCGGATCACCAAATGTTTGATACGAAATTAATGTACACCATTATGTCCATTCATTACCTTTATTCAACTTAAATATACAATTTTCCAACTTAAAAAAAAACCAGAACTTTTGCTAATTAAAAATACAAAACATAGTTGCCACCAAAACAAAAGCTAAAAGAAAATAATAATACACTAGTTGAGTGGCTAAACACATAGCTGGCTACACGTGACACATTTTAATGTATGAATTTTAATTTTTCAATTGCTGCAAAGAAAGTACACAGGAATTCGGGGAGGTGTGCTGGCGAAAGAAATACGTGTTTTGGCATGAGAGCCTATAAATCCTGTTACTCGAATTGCTCTGAACCCACACACGTATACACCTATGCATTCGACACAGTAGACATGTGTATTTGATTTGGAGCAGCATTTTTACATTCCGCGCTCAAATCTTTTCATGAAATTTGGCCAGACATGTACATTTTCTTAATTTTGAACACCAGTGTAGATCCTACTTGAGCTCCCCGAAAGAAGAATTCGGAAACTATACTTATCCATAATATGGCCTTGTACTATATATAGTATCCATCATACACGGATATCTGTTAAAGTGTTAAAATATAATAAACGATAAAATATTAATCCTCCAAACGGTTAGCACGGAAAATTCCGTCATTGTAAAGATACTTCAAAAATGCACTGCAAGGGTTTTTTGCCTTCAAGTAACATTTTTAAAAGCGGATTAGGCGTACTTTTCTGAAATCCTTTCCCCCTTTTAAAGGTTTAACATCTTGAAAGATAATTAGGAACGGTGGAAGCAGCACAGCAGGATACTGATAGGAAGTTTTATGGCTCGCAGGGAACCCTGTGTTTTGACCCTGGAGCAATCCTAAGAAATCGGGGGAAAATTTCTTTAGACCCCAGGAAGTGTTTGTTTGTTAGCTGGTATTTTAAAAGTTTTGAGAAGTCCCAACGCATAAGTAAAATATGTTACAATTCTCTTTTGGTTTCATATTAATTTCAAACTGTAACAAGTTGGGGCGTGTCAGGGCAATCTGCTATTTTATATAGTTAGACAAATTATCTTTTTTTAAGTATCTTCTTTCGCTTCATTTTTCTTATCTTAATCAATGCTTTCAGTTTTTGAAACATGATTATTTCATTATAAGATGCCAAAAAAAAAAACTAAAACACCAAACACTTTAAAATTTGAAATCTTTTCAACTTTCCAACAACTAAAAATGAATAAATTTAAACTTCATCAAATAATTTGAAACATTTTCTTACACTTTGATAAAAAATAATAACGAAAAAAAAACTAATTAAGATCTATTAGTTTTTTTCTTAGATTTCAAAGCCCAAGTGTTCAGGGATGTTTACGTACAATGCCTAGTTATATATTGTTAAAATACACCGAATAATATTTGAATTTTATGTGCTTGAACTTCAGTTTACATCAAAGACAACATGAATGAAGATTTTCCCACATTTTTTTTATAACTTGAATGTTTGAATAAATGGTAATCAAAAATATACGGAACCATTTACAGTAGACATTTATGCATATAAATAAACATAAAAATCAATTTTAAATTCGAGCTATTCAAAAACATTCGAAATATTCTTCAAAAATATCTATTTATGCAAAATACCTCAATATTTATCTTTTTTTAAAGGCTAACTGAATAAGTAATTAAAATCTGGATATTTTTTAAAATCTCGACCGTATCAAGCTAGAAATTTTATGTTAGAAATTCCATTTGAAATTTCGAAAAAAAAATGTATCGCGCAGTTAAAAATTATTTACCATAAGTTCTAGAAACTCTTTGAGTATAATATAAATTTCAAATTTTATTATATAGCTTCTTTGGTATTATTTAATATATTTCGAACATTTCATACAATTCAGTTGAAAACTGCATGCTAAGAGCAAAAAATATACTAAAAAAATCGACGAATATATAATAAAGTTTTACATAGAAGCAAAACTGAGAAGCTAAAGCGTAGGAATAAAAAATTTTGAGTATATCTGAAGTAGTTTCGAAATTAATTAAATTATATATAATATAATTAATTTCTTAATATTAATTAAATGGTTAAAATAATATGTTAATAATAGTCATGTAATCGTTTGATGACACATTCATATACTAATAAAAATTATAATGGTCATTGATGCGAATGTCAAGAATATTATGTAATTTTAAATTCAGACATTAAGATATTGATGTAGAAAATATAAAACGACCATCTAAAATACATGAAAAATGCAGTCTGCTATAAAATGATCTTGACAAACAAAATACGGCATTTTCACTTACTATGGTAGAACCGGCTTAGTCAGGGGCAATCTGGAAAAACAGAGAGGGAACCGCGGTTTTGATGGATGCCGCTCTAACTTTTAAATCTCTCAGGGAAAAAAATATATAAATTACAAATGCAAAAACTAAGTCTTGTAATTTTTCATACATTTTTATAACAACGAATTGTGGAATTGGCTCCCAATATTTTGTTGTGTTTGACAATATCTAAGGTAACCTAACCATACTTTAGATAGATTTGCACTACTTTTTCGTAACCGTATTCCTTTTAAAATTAATTCGCGCATCCAAAATACACTTTTTGCACTCTTAAAAATTTATGTAAACTATAACAGTTAATTTTAATTCATGCAACTTGTGAAATGTTCATAATTAACCATTTCCGTCTAAACAGTTTACATGAAAAAAAAGTTTGGACTCCCTCATTCATTAGGGAATTATATTATAAGATTCTAACATTAAGTTTTATTTTTCACCGAATAGGGTCCAGTGGTAGTGTATCGTGCTTCCACACCACATGTCTTGGGTTCTATTAACGGGCAGGGCAAGGTCGACTCTGCTTTCATCCCCGCTACATTGGGTCGATAAATGAGTACCAAGCTTGCTTGGGGTCTTAAACACTGAAGGTCTCTCTTCAGACAGACCACCAAATCGGGACATCTGTTCATGCACCTCAGCGCCCAATGGTCACGTATATTGGGATGGGCATAGTAGCTCCTGTCCCTCATGGATTGTTGTGCCACTGAGTTTGAGTTTTAAGTTTGAGGATTGCCTAACTTTGGGGATACCCTTAGATAAACATGTATTTCCACTCATTTGCAATTAAACATTTTTCTTTCAATTACGTTTTTTTCAGAAGGAAGTTTGATTTTTCAAATGTATTTGCTTAATAACATGTATATTTGTGTATTATATTAAAAATTTGATCAGTCCAAAATTACATGTTTTTAGCTCCTCTAAAAGCTTTTAGGATTTTAGAACTGATCTTACATTCCATATACGTTTTATAGTAGTATATTTAAAAATGACAGAGACATTTTTACGACTGTGTGAGCTTTTATGCCTCGTTTATAAATATAAAAAATTGCATTCAGCTACAGTTTTTAAAATGTACTGAAATAAGTAGAGGAATAGGATATTTACATATTATGAATATTTTTGACTGCAGTAAGATATATTTCAGTTTCTTTACAATTTGAGTAGAAGTTGTAAACCATTTTGCGAATAGTTTGATATTGAATATAAACCCATAGGCTGTTTAATATTGTAAAGTGTTTTATTTTGATACCAGCACACATTAAAATATGGCTCATTTGCAGTTATATGATCAGCTTTGATATTTAAATTTTAAAAAATAGTCTACACTTACGAAAACATTCTTTCAAAACCACACACCACATCTCATACTATGTCTACAATACAGCAGGAAATATTTGTGTAAACTCAAAAAATTTAATACAGGATACATTTCAAAATGTTAAAATTGTTTTTAAAATTTGGTATGGATACATTGTGGAACTGTCGGTTAACTTCACTGAACAAAATTGTTTTAAGTGTACTGTTTTGAAAGACAAGATTAATTAGGGAGAACTTTTCTCACAATAGAATTTGTAATGACTGAATTGTGTGAAAATGTAGTTATCGATGTGTGACATTTTTCCTTGTAATAAATGAAACAGTAAGATAAGAAATTAAACTTGAGTAGAATATGGTTAGAATTACTGTCATGCGCATTTGAAGAAGTATATCCCCCATTTAAATTAAAAATTATTGACTGAATGTGTGTTATGTCCATCACAAATGCCGATGTAGAAAAGAAATTTTTATTTAATACAAGAAGTTCGAAAAGAAGAACACTAGGAATGAAAATTTAGATTTTTTCCGAAAAATATTCAGTTAACATAAAAATATCAGTTATATGATTTTAATTAAAATAAATTAAAAGTATTGAAATCTTTTTTATGTTATTTTAAATTAAAAATATAATTGAATAGAGAAAAATTGGTTTTATTTCATAAATATAATCATCGTATGTATATCACCGTATGCACCATTTATTTGTCTTATTGTTTAAAAAAGGGCCTTCGCTATTTTTACCTCATTACTTTTTTAAAAAAACAGGAAAGTGAGCGCGTTTTCTTACTCTCATATTCAAAAATGAATATAGGATGCTTTTTTCTGGTTCAAATCGCAATACCAATATATATATATATATATAGTTTTTAAAAAATGACAAAAAAATAAATTTTGTTTGAAAAAAATATAAGTATTTTTCAACTTCTAACACACTATTTATTTCCTTTTTTCCACCCTTCATTTTGTTTTAATTTTACTGTAACTAAACATATAGGGGAAACGACCCAGTTGCACTACAACTTTCGAACAAGATTGCCCAAGGCAACTTGACATCTAGCTGTAAACGATTGATCTCTTGATTCTTACTTTACAAAGGGACCGAACTGAGTCATAAAATTGTCCCCGTTCGACCTCCCAAGTTTTAAAAGGGGGAAAGGAAAGAAGTCCGTTGCATTTTTAAAGCGAATGGCAAAATAAGAGTAAACGCTTTCGGAATAACTTTTCAGAGGGAAGCTAACCACTCAGAGGGTTAATAAAAACATTTGAAACAGTAGAAACGGGAACAATTTTAAAAATGTCAAAGAACGAGGATCATTACTCAACTAGCTCCCCAAACTTCCACACAACGTAAAATGTCAAGAAAATAAACATTAATGATTTGAAATACATTATTCCAGGCACAAAATAAGTCTTTACAATCTCGAAAAGAATAAAGATAAGCACGTTTTCGCCCTCCTGACCACTGTGCTAAAAATTATGTACTACACTCCCATTTATCAAAATATCTCATTTTTGTTCTAGTGTTTCTCAAGTGATCAGTAGAGTCCATATATTGTGTTCAATAGGAATTTTTTGAAGTAGTTAATTATGAAAATAGGAATCATACATTTGTTCCTGTAAAGTTTAAACACGCGCGTGCGATTTATTGTATTTTTTTTTCTTTTCAAATGATATACTTAAAAGAAATCCGGGTAGAGTAAAAATAGGAAAATTTGATTTATATATAATGTAAATTACCCTCCAATACTTTTTCGTTTTTTTTTAAGACTTCATAGGATAGCTCAATTTTTTAAACTGACAGTATATATAAAAAACGTTCAATCAATGATAATTTGAACTTGAAAATTTTGTTGTATAATATCGATCTCATCTGCTATTCCTTGTGATTCTGAATTTTTCTTATTCTTCATTCTTGAAGTTTTTATTTGTTGTATAAATGCCATTTAAAGAGGGCTAAGTAAGACAGATCATGATCTCAAAGATCGAACCCCGACAAATGTATTCCACAATTACGTAAAAATGGGGAATTTAAAAAAGATATATAAATATATAAATAAATATATATATAAAGGGTGTTTTCTTGAGAGGTATAGAACTTTAAATTGCAATAAAACAACGATGTAGTATTCGATTGACATGAATTTTTTTTATTCGAAAGATATTCTTATGGCATTACATTTTAAGTATGATTTCTGGCATATGACTGCCACGGCTGGCTCGGATGTAGTCCAATCTGGACGTCCAATTTTCGATGACTTTTTCCAACATTTGTGGCCGTATATCCTCAATAACACGGCTAATGTTGTCTTCCAAATAGTCAAGCGTTTATGGCTTATCCGCATAGACTAATGACTTTACATAGCCCCACATAAAATAGTCTAGTGGTGTTAAATCACAAGATCTTGGAGGCCAATTCACAGGTCCAAAAAGGTTCCGTGAAATTACGCGGTCACCAAACGTGTCTTTCAATACATCCATAGTGGCACGAGCTGTGTGACATGTTGCGCCGTCTTGTTGGAACCACAGCTTCTGGACATCATGATTGTTCAATTCAGGAATGAAAAAGTTAGTAATCATGGCTCTATACCGATCACCATTGACTGTAACGTGGTGGACTTCATCGTTTTTGAAGAAGGATTCCACCAGTCCATAAAGCGCAACAAACAGTCAGTTTTTCTGGATATAACGGGGTTTCGACATGCACTTGTGAATTAGCTTCACTCCAAATGCGGCAGTTTTGTTTGTTGACGTAGCCATTCAACCAGAAGTGCGCTTCATCGCTAAACAAAATTCGCTTATGAAAATCGGGAACAACGGCAATCTCATTTTGGGCCCATTCGACGAATCTACGCCATGCTTGATGATCATTTTGATGAATTGCCAAACCAAACTGAGAATAAATCACTTCACAGCTGTTAAATCGGTCGCCATCTTGGAAAGTAGTGCCAACGTAAACTTCTATACCTGGAAAAAAACACAATTTATATATATATATATATATATATATATATATTTATATATATATATATATTATAAATATATATTTTATATAATATATATATATATATACATATATATATATACATATATATATAAATATATATATATATATATATATATAAATATATAATATTATTTTTTATATATATATACATATATATAAATATATATATATATATATATATATAAATATATATATATACATATATATAAATATATATATATATATACATATATATAAATATATATATATATAAATATATATATATATATATATATACATATATATAAATATATATATATATAATATATATATATATATATATATATATATATATATATATATATATATATATATATATATATGTAATAATTCCCTCTAGCATTCTCTTTAATTAACTTTTTTAAACAATATTGAAATCTTTTGATTATTTGGTTCAGAACGAACACTCTGATTTTAATCGTAATCGATGAATATTATTACATCAGAAATTCCTGTCCCGCACTTTCTATCCAATCAGAGCTATGATTGCGTAATCATGACGCACTTGCGCTGTTGGTGGAGAATAAAAACAACTTGTGTAATGACGTTCGTTGCTCTATCCTTTTTTGCCGTCATAATGTACTAGTAAATATAGCTGTTTCTCCGTGTTTATGTGTTGTGTCCGTCAAGATGTCACTTTTGCTTGTCCACTGTGCTTTAATATCATCATCATGAATTGTTTGTCTCGTCTTTGTGAAAATGCATTATAATTTTGTCCTAAACTTCGATGTGTGCGCCACAATAAAGAAGATATATGTTCACTGAAGATGTGTATTTTGATGAAGACCTGCAAACACTCGTCAAAAAACTACCACTCGGCACTCGGGCTATATATATATATATATAATACTTAACATATATATATATACATAAATATAAATATATATATATATATATAATTACACTGCTGGACAATTGCATAAATATAAATATATGATATATAATTACACTCAAAAATTGCTCACAAATGTAGCATAACATTAAGCGA
>BMAU01021211.1:0-95000 GCA_019973935.1 Trichonephila clavipes | reverse complement strand
ATATATAAATATATATATAAATATATATATATATATATATATATATATATATATATATATATATATAAATATATATATATAAATATATTTTTATTTCGATATATATTTTAAATATTTATATATGTAGGAGATGGTGGCCTCAAACGAACTGAATTGAATTGAGAGGCCAATCAAGGAACTAGGAGCGTCTGACGTCAAACGCATGAGGTATCTCAATGCCCAATGAAAGGATTCGAGGGATGACGTCGGACGCTTATAATCCCTAAGCGCGGGATCGTTTTTTTTCGCTTGCCTTCACTCGCACACCGGACACGACGGAGTGAGCTCGAAGCCTCTTGGCCGTCATAAACGGCATTTCCTTAAACCTAGAAATGTTTGACGCTCCCATCTCTACAGGTGAATCCTGTTCTATTTCCGAATTAACATTTTATCTATTTTCTTGTAAGCAATTTAAATCTATAAATATAATCTCTTTCTTACTTTAATAAATTGATTTGTTCTTTAAATTTGGTTCATACTTTCTTTCGTTAAGAATTTTATCATTACCCCTAGACACCCTTCCCCCACACATATATATATATATATAGGGAAGGAGGACTATACGCACGCAAACCTGTTGTGTGTGTCCCATTGACCAGACAGCACCGTACTGCCCGTTTGCAATGGTGTCGTGAGCATCACAATTGGACTGAACAGGACTGGGCATGCGTACTATTCTCAGATGAGAGTAGGTTAAGTGTGTCATCGGATTGTAGACGCCAACTGATCTGGCGCGAGAGTGGTACTGCTTATCGTCCAGAAAATATCCAGGAAAAGGACCGATATCCGACATGCAGTATCATGGTGTGGGCCGGCATCATGATCAATGGCCGCACGCGCCTACATGTGGTTGCGAATGGGACTATGACGGGCCAACGATACATTGATGAAGTTCTACTTCCTCATGTTCATCTTTTCCGTGGTGCTGTCGGTGATAAATTTGTTTTTATGGACGACAACGCAACATGTCATCGAACACTCGCTGTTCAGGATTGTCTAGACAGCGAGGGTATTCAACGTCTCGTATGGCCAGCGCGTTCTCCAGATCTATACTCCATTGAAAATGTGTGGGATGCTTTGGGGAGGCAAGTTGCTGGTCGAAACTCTCCTCCGACAAACAAGAACACCCTCATCCGTGCACTCACAGAGGAATGGGATAAATTACCTCAACAGCTGCTGGATAATGTTGTGCAAAGTATAGTACGACGTGTGGAATGTTGCATCACACTCCACGGTGGACATATCCCGTACTGATACCTTTCTTTAAGGTGCCTGCTGAATTTTAGATGCATTGTTCCATTTCTCCGTACGCAGATCAAATGAACATTTTTTTTTCTTTCAGATGTTTCACAGCTTTTGTACTTTCCAGAACAATAAATATTCTTTATTCTAATGTCTGAACAGTGTGGCAACTATGTTTTATCCTACTAGGCCTCATGTCTCGCTTAATGTTATGCTACATAGCAATTTGTGATCCGTCCTTAGCAATTGTCCAGCAGTGTATAATACAGAATACAGTGCTTGTTTAGAATTCTTCATCATCACTTGACGTTGGGGGAAAATTTCGAGTTCTTCGATATCGGCTCTGGAGCTTAAACGTGCGACATTATTTAATGATGAATAAAAAAAATAGCAGCTTTCTAATTTGCAGTTCTTAACGCTTAATTTAATATAAAATTTCTACACTTTGAAGTGAAGGTTATTTTTAATTATATTGATCTCATTCCTTTCAAAAATTCTTTTCCCTCCCTGATAATTCTTAATTAAAAATCCAATCAATATTAAGTTTATGAACAATTTATCAAATAATTTTATGAAGAACTTATCTCTCTCTGTGTGTGAATATTTAGCGTGAACGATAAACTGTAATTTTTAGATATATAAAGGCTGTGTGGCGTTGTTGTTTTATCGCTGGCGCTTTTAGTCCAAGGTTACATGTTCGACTCTGGTGGATTTCCACGGTGCAAAAAATCGACAGCGTCCATGTATGATTATTCGACATAGCAAAGATCCCTAGAGTGATAGTTTGACTTGAGTGCTCAGGGCAAAATTAAATTCCTCCTTCCATTTCTCGTCGTCAAAGCTCAGATGCCTCCCTCTGGGGCGAAAACTGGGTGTCAAAATTATATTGCGGCAATTGGTATTCCACTTATATAATGCTGTACTAAAAATAGATAACAGCCACCTGGGGATGTACTAGGTCAGCAATGGTAAATACCTGTCTGGAGCCCCGATGAAATAAAAATCTTAAATTGAAATACAAAAATTAAAAATTAAACTAATAATAAACTATTTAATAATTAGCAATAGACAAAATAAACGTTGACATTATACATCAGGTAATAACTAAAGTCTAATAATAACTCTTCTATTTTCCCATAAAAAAACACCAGCAAAAGATTTTAAGTATCATTTCACATACTGTAACGTGCAAGGTCCTCCCCATGACATCAGCAGCAATCAGTCCTTATTCTACAAGCTACGAGGCTTCAAAGGTTCAAAGAAGGCCGACATAGAGAGACAGAATTTGTAAGCACAGAAGAACTTACAATTCTTGACGATGAAATTATTACAAGCATACACGTTTGAAATTATTGAATTTCAATATACGCCGTAACAGTGTAAGTCCTATTGAAAAATGTTATTATTCTTGAGCATGCGCGAATAAAATTATTACTTTTAGACTTTTTTGCAAATAGTGTCCCAATATATGATGACATTTGGCGACAAATTTCGGCTTGGAGAAATTGACTGACAGTAAGGCCAAAATACAAAATTTGGTATAATGGCCAATTGAATTGAGAAATAGAAAAAAGTTTGGGTTTGAAACTTCAAATTCTCTCAGATGCATTTACATATGATTTTATTAGACAATTTTAGCTACGCCATAACACATAATATCAAATTAATTTCCCGATTTCAAATTATTACGATTACATTGTAAATAAGAATTACCGATTTATTAGGGAATCATGATTGAATGGTTCTTTATAACTGCCAAAACAATCAGGATTAATTTGCATACAATGGCATTTTAAATTAAATTTAATTAAACCTAATTTAAATTTGTGTGATGGATTTAACATATTATCGTTATCGCTCCAATTAACATGCACAATGTTCAACTTAAGTAAAATTTAAAAACAGATAATAAAGACGAATTTATAAATCAATACATTGCTGATTGAAACAATTGGTTTTTGCAAAAAAAATTGATAATTTAGATGCCCAAAGCATCAAACAAACTTGAAAGTTAATGGGTTAGAACGAATCGAGTTCTTAAGATGCATTTTATTCTAAGAGTGTTTATATATAATTTATTCTTTTTTATTTTAAACCTATATATTACCGTGATTATCTACGGAATTTTTGTTTCGACTGATAGATATAAAAAAATTCACTATAGTAAAAATTAGATAATGTATATCAGAGGATCTCTTTTTCAAAAAAGTGCTAAAATTAAATGACCCTCCAATTCATTTATATTTTCGTCAAATTCCTCAAGTGGTTAATGTTTTTATAATTTGATAAAGTATAATAAAAAATCTTCCATCATTTCACAAAAACGGAACACATAAAGTTCTTATTTTCCTAACTACTGATATTCCTTGTTATTCAGAACGTTTCTCATTCTTCCTTCTTTATATTATTATCTTGTATAGATAGTTCAATTAAAGGGTGGCAATGTAAAGCTACAAAATAGAATCCTTCTAATGATATTCTACAATAACTCGATAAGAACATTTTAAAAACCTCCATTAAAATACTAGAACTTTTTTAATTTAATGAGGTAAAATTACTTCAAGAAAATCTTAATATTATTTATTTTGGAGATAATCATAACTAAAACTCCCGTGAAAAACAACATTAAAGACAAACTGTGGTTCAATTAATTTAATTTAATGCGAAATGGTTGCGATAAAATTTGCACTAGAACTCCTACACAGATGACTTTATAAGAAGTTACATTTAAAATTAAATTACACATAACAAAGTTTAGCTACAGAAATGCTTTGCCACTTCTCTATCAAGTGCCCATTATCTTAATGAATATCCATTAAATTACTTAATTAAAAATTTTAAAAAAAATGCGTAGACACAGCTGAAACTCGAAAAATTAAATAGTTCAATAAATACAATGTAAGCAGAGAAATGTCAGTACTTAGGTAAAATATCTATAATAATAATTCCTGAAAGTTATTTACAATTAAGACTGAACATTCTACAAAATAATTATACTAATTCATTTCATAAATTTTTAAGAATATTTATTACTTATCATAATAATGCCATTCAGTTCCAGAATTACGGTATTTAAAAAGCTTAAAGTGATTTAATATACATGGAATATAAAAATAAAGAAAAAAATGGATTTATAAAAGGTCTTCTATAATATAATTATTTTATTTCAATACAAATCAACAAATATATCATTCAAACCATTTGACAATTTAAAAAAATGCAAAATAACAAGAACATAGCTAGCTCAAAAAAAAAAAAAATAATAATCTGAGCTAAACATCCAAAAAAGAAAAAAACGGAGAAAGGAATTTTTTTAAAAATTTGTAATCAACACTTGTAATTTTGCTCATTTTAAAAGTATTTGCACAGCTATCGTAATTAGAATAGTCATCCACCAACTAGTTAACGAATCTCTTGCCAAACCAATTTTTAATTATTATAGCTTTGCTTTCTAAACCAAGTGCCCTCTCACACTCGAACAACGTCGTGGCGAATATTTGTTGGCTTTCCCTCGTTCTTACAAACGCATATTTTTTAAACCTCGATTAATGCTTCTTTCTAGGTAAACATTGAGTCAATTTAAAAATGCACAAATAACGCACCGAAATATGCCATGACATTTTTGGCGACAAAAATTTGTAGTCACGTATTCTACTGGACTAGGTCCACTGGCACATTTTTCACAATACAACGGAGTAGTAGATATGTGTGCTAATTTAGAACACAATTTCCCCGGAATTTCATAGAACATTTAATGCACTCAATTTCCCAGATGGTATCAAGTCTTTTCTTGTGACTTTCGAAATCAGAACGTGTAGCAAATCCCTTCTGGCAGACCGAACATCTGTACGACCACTCATTTGAATGGTCATAGGAATGAGAGAGATACAACAGTCGATAGGGTTTTTGAAACGTCTTACCACAGATATCACAGCGATGAGATGGCGTGTCACTTAAATTGTGTTTCTCTATCTTGAATCCATAATCAATCTTCTCTCCGCACTGTGTGCATGTGAAGCAGAATCCCAGAGAACCAACAAAAATGAAATTGCAGTTTGTTCCTTGTGGGTTTTTTTTGCAAGAGGGACAAATGTAAGAGATCGTTTCTTCACTTGAGTCAATTTTCTCTCTGAATCCAGCATCAAACTGGTTTCCGCACTGTGTGCATGTATAACATGGTCCCAGAGCACCAACGTAAAAGAAATCCTTTTCTGTTGCTTGGGTTGTATTTCTGCAGTCAAAACAAAAGTAAGAGTACTCTTTATCAGAGGGATATACGTTGCCCTTGGCCATTCTATGCAAACAAAAATCAAAAAGTGACTGCTAATTATCACTTTTCAAAGAAGTATAAACAAGTAGGTAAGTACAACTCACTGTACTGTATGTGTATGAAAAACCTAATTTGTATACTACACATGTGTGTGTGAAAAAGAATGTTGTCAGTTTATACTAGCAAAATAATATTTTAAACTTTTTCTACAACTGTTGGCACCTTTGATTGCCGAATGGTTATGGTGGCAACCTCTAATTTAGCCTGTTACAGTTGAGTCGTTGTTTGAGTTCTTACTCCACTGAAGATGTGCAGTTTACAGTAGCTAATGAGCGTTGAATACATAAAAGTGCAAAATATGTGTGATATGGAAGTTCTAATTCCTGCTATGGTGCCATCCTCGTCACTTGACTTTAGATCAAAATGGAGAGTTTGTTTCTAATAACCCTGGAGCAACGATATTAAAAGAAATCAGTGAAATAAAAAACTAAGTTTCTCATAAGCAACTTAGCATTTGACGCTTACTTTTATTTAGAATGTTTATACTTTTAATTGAATGTAATTTGTGAGCATTGATTTTATTTGTTCAACAAATCCCATTGGGTTCCTGATCTTCTAATGGAATAATCAAACCTAACGAAATAATTCAATTATTTCGAATTAAAACCGCTATTTCCAATTGGTCCTTAAAGCCTTATTATAGTGATTGTTTATAACCTAAGGCACAACCACAAGCAACTCATATTATGAGTTTTTTTTATTAGCAATACTATATTCTACTAATTCTTTCTTTTTTAATAGATTCCAACATTAGTAAAGTCAATTGGCGATGTTATCATGGTTCTTCCGTTTATTATTGTGTAACCGAATGTTTGTGTTAAACTATTTCTTATTCAGTATTAATCATTTATGTCAGAGATTCCAAACTTTTTGTCTCATATACCCCTTGGCATGGTTTGCGGTTTGGGGTAGACCCTGCTTACCTAAGATTGAATTTTTGAAAATTTCTCAAATTCCTTTTGACAGCTGGTACGGATCTACTTGCATTAAAAGATTTAAATTTCTAACTGTAGTGAGGTATAGTGTTTAAAACTTAAGAAGCCGAAGTTAATTAAACTAAAATTTCATTAAAACATAAAATAATTGATAAAAAATCAAATTTTTATAATGGGAGATATGAATCTGCTGCTTCAATAACTAAGCTTGAACTTTTAGTATCTATATCGTCAGGTTTAACCCTAAATCTCCTTGGTTAGTAGTCCCCAGTCTTTTTTTTTTTATTTTTTGAGGCTTGAAATCCACGCTTGAAACTCATTCTCCCCAGGAAAAAAATTAAAAACTTTCTCACGGTACTCCATAATTCGGGATAAATAACACGTAGATCACTTTAAAGCAAAAATTGCTGACATTAATTTCTAAACTTTACTTTAAAATCTCTGATACTTCCTATTTCGATCAGTTCTTCTTATAACATTGCATTTTTTTTCAATGTGACATAATTTAATTCATTGCCTACTGTCGTACTTACCATACTCAAAGTCTTCACAAACCTAGTTTCAACATCTGAATAAAGAAAATATAAATGTTGAGTGAGTGAGTTAATATTAATGTCGCACTGTTCAGCTTTGACGAGGGCTTTGGCGACGGACCACGTAAATTAACCAAATGGTCAATGATTGGACACACCTTGGCACCCCTCTCCTAACTACCACACCACACCAACGGGTGGACGTTTCAGCTCTCGACAGATTTAACGTGCATCGCTGCCCTACACGGCGGGTCTTTAGTGGTACTTGGATCGAACTCATGACATGCCTGCCATGGTTGGATACCTTAACCACTGGGCTACCGCGGCCACACCTAGGGGTTATCCGCATTAAATTTAGTAAACAAATTTGCTAAACAGGGTAGAATCTGGTTTCCATTGGATTAAAATCAGTGCAATAAAGATTAAATGTATCAATGTGTCAATATATATTCGCATTTCGCATGACTAATCTTGAATAAGGTTGAAAACTACAATATCTTGTGCCAATAGCCCTCGTGTTGCTTCAGAATGGGATGTCAATAAACAATCAAGCAATTAGTCATAATAATTAGTTAAGCAACCCCCCACCCACCATTTTTTTTATTTCCAAATATTTACTTTATTTTTAAAAATTCCATAAATTATCTTTCCTCTATAAGGAATTACCTCTTTAACAAAGCATTTAATCTTATTTCTTCTCAAAATATTATAAATTAGACTTTTTTGTGTGAACACAATTTAATCAAATAAAAATAATTGCCAAATATAGATTTTTTTAGCCAGCATTTTCTATGCAAATGTGTAATGTTTAGAAAAATTTGTGTACCTAATCTAAATAATTTTTAGATTTGAATTGCAATAATTTAGTTTAAATCACTTAATATAAATACTATGGTTATATTCAAATGAAGTCATAAGACATCAGATGTCAAGCTTTAATTTTTGAAGTAGTTTTTAAATATATTAGTCGGCTTGGTGACTCAGAGATAGGGTTGCGGGTTATATCCTAGTAGGCATCGATAGATTTTCTGGATGTGAAAATCATATTTACCCATGTGATATGATTATGTGGCATGTAAAAGATCCATTGAGTAACTATTTCGCTCTAGTACTCTCAGCAAAATTAAATCGCTGCAAATATTCAGCATCCGACGCAAGCCTGAATTAAAATTAATTCGAGCGTCCAAATGCAGCCACTAGACGGTGCCACTATGAAATGGCTCTCACATTTGGGGAATTGTGATGTTTCAGAAGGTTAAGTTTCCAATACGCAGCACATTAAGTATATACACACACACATACACACACACACATATATATATATATACATGTAGGATTTATATATATATATATATATATATATATATACATGTAGGATTTAAAGTATAGGGAATATATTCTCCAATCAGTGAGGTTACAACCTCACCAATAGATGGCGCTACCAGCGAATATGTGTATCCCCCCGGAATGGTGGGTTTTAAAGGAGAAATGATTGCGACGCAGACGGAGACAGACGCGAGAGGGAGAGACTCCGGTTTTACAGGCGAGAAGTCACGTTTTTCGGTCAACGTGGAGGTCAATAGGCTTAGCGACAATTGAGAGTATGCTCCGTGAAATAACTCATAAAGTTTTAATTGTAAATAATCCAATGTTTCATTATACAGTAATTTCATTCTAATCTGATTATTTCTTTGAATATCAAGGTCCCGAACATTACTTACCCCTAGACACCCCTACATATTTTATGGGGCTATGGTATTAGAATTTCTTCAGTGCGTGCCGTCCTGGTGAAATAGTTCTTTCAGTGCATGCCGCCCTGGTATTAGAATTTCTGCATTGAGTACCGTACTGGTGAAATAGTTTCTTCAGTGCCTGCCGTTCTGGTAATAGAGTTTCTTCAGTGAGTGCCGTCCTGGTGAAATAGTTTCTTCAGTGCATGCCGTTCTCTGGTAATAGAATTTCTAGAATGAACTCCGCACTGCTATTAGAATTTCTTGAGTGAATGCCGTCCTGGCCAAGCGGAAAGTGCAGTCCCTCTGTTTGAAATTGTAAAGATTTGTGTGTGCGCGAAAGTGAAAAACCTTCAAGATTGTGTAAAGGCCTCGTATCCACCATTTTGCACGGGAACAATAAGTATTCACAAGGACAGATTAGGTTGATGGAGTAACCGACTTTTGTAACGTAGGAAAAGAAGGGAGTGTTAGTTTCTCCTTAACTCTCTCGTGCCAAACCCTCAGCTCCGTCAAGGTCAGACTTATTTATGTTTACTTATCTGTTATTATTTTTTTTTTGACAATCCGTATTTTGATCATTTGCCTTTTTGAATCTATATTTTTTTAATCTGAGCAAATATTTGAAACGAAATTGATTTTTGTTATTTCTATCCTCTCTATAATTTGTATGAACATATTATTTGCCTAATTTTGCCATTATATACTTTCATATTATTTTCTTACTTATCGAAATTGTATTTAATAACTATTAATTTTGAATTATGTATCCCAATTTAAATTATTGCTTGATATGCTTTAAATTATTGATGCATGATATATTATTATTTAAATTTTACATTGGTTTCGGAAATTTTTAATTGAAAAATTTTATTAGCATAACTTTTATATATTTAGTAGAAGTGTGGGTAAAATTTAGCAGAGCTAGCATCCTATACCTGTTATTCTCCAGTACAATAATTCTTGTGTAAATTCTTAACTCCTTAATTAAAAAGGGAAAAAACATGTCTTTCTTGTTAAAAGGGAAAAAGGAGGATTTGTTAGAGTTAGCTACAGAGTTAGGTTTAGAGGCGACAGTCGACATGACTAAGCAAATGTTAAAAAATTAATAACCAAAAGTGCAGGGTACGATGAGGAAGACACCAAATGGATGTACGAAGGTATCGTTGAAGAGAGAAAAGAGAGAGAGAATATATTATTAGAAGAAAGGAAACGACGGGATAATTTAGAGTTAGAGAAACTTAGAATCGAAGTTCAGATTGGATTAAATCAGGAAATATTGAGTAGGAATAATCGTACACATAGTAATGAATTGAACAAATTGCTACCTGAATTTGATATGAAAGAGGATATCAGCTTATATTTAATATTGTTTGAGCTCCAAGCATGTATGATGAATGTGCCGTAAGAGTTTTGGGTCTCACACCTGTTAGGCTTACTCCTACAGGAAATCACACAGTTGTTTGCTAGACAACCTGTTCAAGAGGCGAAGGATTATGACCACGTGAGGTCTTTGCTTTTGAAAAGGTTTAAATTGACCCCAGAGAAGTTCAGGCAGCTATTTGTTACACATCAGAAAAGTTCGGATAAAAAATGGCGTGATTTCTACCAAGAAGTTGAAACATTCTTTAATTGATAGATTGAAGGATTGGACGTAAAAACATTTGACAAACTACGGGACCTGATGATAGCTGACCAGATGAAGAAAAGAACCCCTGTTGAATTCAATGAACGTCACCTAGACGAATGGCCAAGTATCAACTGCCCAGTTGAATTAGCCGAGAGACTTGAAGAATTTGAGGATGTCCGTAGGACGTTGAAACAGAAAACACATACTTTAACACCTGTTCGATGACCTGAAGTTAGAGGATCGAATCAAGCGGAACATTTCAGAAAATTTGATAACCACAATACAAAGAGAACAGGAAATTTCAATCCTGAAAGAAGATATTTAGACACTCCCCAGAGTAGAGATATTGATAAAAGAGCACCTAGGAGATATGTTACATATGTCATTCCTTAGATCATTTGAGTTTTAATTGCCCTAAAAATGAAAGAGATCAAAAGGGAACAACATCCAATCCCCTGGTACAAAGCTGTTTTGTGTGTGTCACACCGCAGAAAGGACTACACTTAAAACGCATTATGTTAGGCAATGAAATTGTATCGGCACTTATAGATACTGGTAAAGTTAGTCAAATCCGAGAAGATGTATGCACGAAGATAGTTGACCATTGAAGACTATCCAAAATAAACTCTGTGTTGTACGGTTTAGGACAAACTGAAGTACTAACCAAGGGCTCCTTAGAGTATGATTTTGTCTTGGACAAAGATCAATATTCTTTAACGTGGCATGTGGTACCAACCAAATAGCTCAATTTTGAAGCCATTATAGGTGCAAACATTTTGGGACAAGCTTCTTTGAATTTCACCCAAGATGATGTTATGTTCCGTAAGAATGAGGAAAATTCATGGTTGATGCAAATATCCGGATTACATCCTGAAGATGAGTTAGATTTCACTCACATCCATGACTCACAAGTGAAAATTGATCTAACCAGAGTAATTTCATCGTGCAAACCTGAGAAGACCGAATCTACCGATGTGACGAGGAGAATAATACTGAACGATGATATCCCAGTCTATCAACCAGCACGTCGGTTGTCGTACGCGGAAAAGCAAATTGTGAACAAACACATTGAAGAATGGCTCGAACAAGGAATAATCAGACCATGTTCATCCGAGTATGCTAGTCCCATAGTACTTGTGAAGAAGAAGAATGGAGATTCTAGACTTTGTGTTGACTACTGTCAACTGAATCGCAAGCTTGTTAAGGATAGATTCCCTCTACCTTTAATAGACGATGCTCTTGATAGGTTACAAGAAGCAAAAGTATACACCACCCTGGATCTAAAGAACGGATTTTTTCATGTTGACGTAAATGAAGACTGTCGAAAGTTAACTTCTTTTATTATCCCTGATGGCCAATTCGAATTCAATAAGGTATCATTTGGCTTGAGTACCAGTCCTGGTGTTTTCCAAAGATACATCTACAGTATTTTTTGGAATTTAATGAATAAAGGCTTGATAATAATTTATATGGATGATCTAATAATTCCATCAGCGGATGAAGAGGAAGGATTGAGAAAATTAAGAACCGTCTTTGAAGTAGCATCAAAATATTGGCTGGAGATCCAATTCAAGAAGTACCAGTTTTTAAAAAGGAATGTAGCGTTTCTGGGGCATATTGTTGAGAATGGTACTATAAGTACATCACTCTCTAAAACACTGGCAGTGAGAAAATTTCCTCAACCAATAACTCTCAAACAAGTTCAAAGCTTTTTGTGTCTGACTGGTTACTTTCTCGAAAATTCATACCAGAACATTCTAAAATTGCGAAGTCTCTTAGTGATTTATTAAGAAAAGATAATTCATTCGTTTTTGAACAACCCCAAATCGAAGCTTTTGGAAAACTCAAAGAAATCTTAACGTCCAATCCAGTCTTACACATTTTCAAACCTCGAAAGAAAATAGAATTACACACAGATGCAAGTCAACAGGGTTATGGTACTGTTCTGCTCCAAGAGGCAGATGATATGAGGCGTCACCCGGGTACTATATGTCCAAGAAAACCAACACTGCTGAAGAAAAGTACAGTAGTTATGCGTTAGAGGTTCTTGATATTGTTGCAGCACTGAAGAAATTGAGAGTGTACCTGCTAGGACACAAGGTCAAGATAGTTACAGATTGTTCTGCGTTCCAGAAAACGATGGGCAAGAAAGATTTGGTCACACGTATCGCAAGATGGGAAAGTTGAAAGCTTCTTGAAGAGTTTGACTATGAAATAATACACCTTCCAGGTCAGAGAATGAAGCACGTGGATGCCTTGAGCAGGTATCCGGTCATGGTTATGAGTGATATCCTAACCCTCAGGTTGAAGAATGCCCAATTAGAAGATGAAGGAATTGCCACATTGAAAGCTCTCTTGGATAGTGGGAACTCGAAAGACTTTTTTGAAAGAAATGAGATACTATACAAATTTGTAAATGGACGTGAACTCATAGTTGCCCCTAGGGGCATGCAGACTGAGATAATTAAAATAATTCATGAAAAGGGTCACTTTTCTGTCGCAAAAACTGAAGAAGTAGTTAAGCAAGAGTTCTTCATCTCAAACGTAAACAAAATTGCCTAACAAGTAATCGCTAATTGTGTGCCTTGCATTTTAGCCAACAGAAAATCAGGCAAAAGGGAAGGATTTCTAAATCCAATACCTAAGAATGAAACACCTTTACATACCTATCATGTAGACATTATCGGCCCACTGGAATCAACCAACAAAAACTACAACACATTCTAACGGTAATCGATGCTTTCACCAAATTTTCCTGATTGTACTCAGTAAAACCCATTTCCGCAGACAGTGTGATGGAAAAGCTAAGGTTGCACCAGAAGACATTTGGAAATACGAAACGGATAATAACAGATCGAGGATCTGCATTCACTTCAAAAGCCTTTAATGATTATTGTGTCGAGGAAGAAATACAACATTTACAGATAGCGACAGGAGTTCCACGAGGCAATGGTCAAGTAGAGAGAATTCACCGTACTCTCATGCCAGTGTTAACAAAGTTATCACTTGATGATCCCACTAAATGGTATCGACATGTTGACAGGCTATAAAAGAATCCTGAACAGTACAGTTAGCCGTAGCACCAAATGGACACCATTTGAGTTACTAACTGGCGTTCAGATGCGAAATAAAGAAGATTTAAAAATCAGAGACCTGCTGATGCAGGAGCTAGAAGAGCAATATTTAGATCAAAGAGAAAGCATGCGCCAAGATGCAAAACGAAACATCCTCAAAATCCAAGCTGAGAACAAGAAAACTTATAATAAGAAAAGGAAAAAGACTCCCGAGTACCAAGTTGGTGATTTGGTAGCGGTCCAACGTGCAAAATTCGATGGAGGCCTTAAACTTAGAACCAAATTTTTCGGACCATATCAGATTACGGAAGTGAAACCTAGAGACAGATATACAGTTGAGAAAGTAAGGGATCACTCTGGGACAAATGTAACTGCTACTTCCGCTCATTTAATGAAGTATTTTTCTCATTAATAGAATAGTAATTACAAATATATACATAAAATTTCAATAACTATTGAGTATACCCTTCACTTTATATGTCTTATGCATGTTGTGTACTTTTTATTATATTTTGTAATGTAATACGATATGTAATCATGAGAGCATTCTCAAGCGTCGCTGAGGTCATCGACAGTCAGGATTGGCCGAGTTTGTAGGATTTAAAGTATTAGGGAATATAAATATATTCTCCGATCAGTGAGGTTACAACCTCACTAATAGATGGCGCTACCACCGAATATACGTATCCCCCCGGAATGGTGGGTTTTAAAGGAGAAATGATTGCGACGCAGACGGAGACAGACGCGAGGGGAAGAGACTCCGGTTATACAGGCGAGAAATCACGTTTTTCGGTCAACGTGGATGTCAATAGGCTTAGCGACAATTGAGAGTATGCTGCGTGAAATAACTCGTAAAGTTTTAATTGTAAATAATCTAATGTTTCATTAAACAGTAATTTCATTCTAATCTGCTTATTTCTTTGAATATCAAGATCCCGAATATTACTTACCCCTAGACACCCGTACACACACATACATATGTGTGTGTGTGTGTGTGTGTGTGTGTGTGTAAGGATAATTAAATTAGATTAAAAATTAAATTCCGTATCTAGCACTTGACTCATCATTCTCAGTTCACATCTTCAAGTATCAAACTAATCACCCATTTATTTCTTCCGAACATATGACCTAGCCAATAAACATGTCTAATTCCAGATCATTAGATTTAATAGTCAACATATGTCAGCATTAACTTTCAAGTACCTTGATCAAATCCGCTATACTTACCACATGTTTTTCAAGTGTTATCCATTTTAACCGAAACCAAGGCGTGCCTTTTCATTCCCTGCTTTTAGCGTCAGAACAGATGTAGCAATGATTGAATAAAGATCTTCTTTTCTTTTTTCCTAACTTTTAATCTGATTCTGTCTTCAAAATCATGACAGAATTAAAGCCGGCAGAATTTTTTTTATCTGCGAGTGGATTTCCAATATTAACGTAAAAAACTCATCTTTTTTATAAAATAATCTTAAAATAAAAACGACGTCAGCTGCTGTAATAGATGCAATGGAGAGTTTGATGGAACTTTGATGGTGCTGTACATATGTTTGCGAGAGCTTCGGATTGCCGGAATTAAAAATAGTACGGAAAAAAAAAAGAAGGAAAGCGCTAGTAATCCTTGGAAGAACATCGCTCTTAACCCCGAGAAGAAACCGTTTTACAGCTGAACGATATTTCTGTCTGCTGAAGAGGCCATCCAGTTTACCGTGAATGGAAGAAACATTCTAATGGAGAGAAAAAGAAGAAAAAAAGGAAGTGTGAATCCCCTATCTCCGTGACGAAAAACGTCACTCCCTTCCACAAAAAAAATAAAAAAAACTTCTTCGCCGGAAAGTCTGCATGATAATACTGTGAAATAGTGAAGTATCAACATGGAAAGAAAAATAAATAAAATTTTACTAGTGAAATAATGTGACAACAACGTCTGGATTAACGTTCACCAAGGGTTTCTACCGCTGCGAAGTGGAGGTCAGTTAGATTATATATTTCCAATTTCAGTAACTTTGAAGTAACTGAGTTTTGCTGAACAGAACTTGGGGAAAAAGAATAATATATGATATGCTATTTAATTTTTACAATATAGTTGTGTTAAATGAGATATTTTCTTTATATTTTAATTGAGAAAACAAAGTATAGAGGTTTTGTCATACAAAATTGTGAGAAATTTTAATATACTTCTCATAATTTTATCTTAAGACGTCGAATGAGTTAACTGTTATGATAGAAATTGGTGTTTTAAAGTTGAAAGATATAAATTAAGTTTTAGAGAAATGACTCTAACGTACTAATACTAGTGATATTGATTTTTATAAGAAACAAAAGTAAAGTCACGTGTATTCTTTTTTCTCCACTGAATTTTATTGTTTTAATTATTTTATTCAGCAGTAATCTTATTGCATGTAATTTATTTTTTTTTTAAATTGTGGGTTTTGATATACAGGCCATATATCAGGATTCACTATTTCTTGAAATTTTCCTTATCTAAATTTAAAATTAATTTAATAACTTGAAGCTTATTTTTGTTTATTATACAATGGATAAAGGAGAATACAATTACCGTATTTTCCTGTATATAATCCGCGGATTATGTGTTAAAAAAGTTTCAAATTTCGTTGTGCGTATTATACGCCACCGCGGATTATCTGAGAAAAAGCATTCTCCATCAGAAAAGCGAACAATAAAGTTTTGGAAGAAATGCCGTTTATGTTTTATAAAATAAATAACAGATGGCGCTTTCATGACTCGGATGACGTATTTCAGCTATAACTAGTTTTTGTCCAATTACATTCAAAAACGAATTCAATTCCTCGGAAGGAAAAAATAGTTATTAGTCGCTGGCGCCATTTCCAATTTTCTCTCTTGACTAGAGCTATTAAGTCCTTCGAAAGTTTTCATCAAGTTGAAGCGAAAGTGTTAAGTTACACTACAAACTTAAAAGGTTACCAAAATCGGGAAGCTGCAAGGTTTTTCAACGTTGACGAATTGAATATTCGTTTGTGGAGAAAAAACAAGACAAACTTCGAAAATTGTGACTGACGTTAAAGTGCCGATCATTTTGGTAAACCTCACTGGCCAGAATTAGAGGAAGAAATAAATAAAAGGATTTTAAAAGAAAGAGACAGTGGGGCAGCAGTCTCGATCTAAATTTTTTGCTGTTAACTTACTAAATTTAAAAAAAAGTAAGATTTTTTCCGCATGGAATGTTTTGTTTAACAACTCAAAACATAGATGGCAGTAGCAAAGAATTTTTTTGTTTTATTGAGATTATCGTAAAAAATATTATCATACATATTTGAAAAGACATTTCGTAATAAATTTTTTTTTCCTGTACAATTTCTTACTTCTATTTTCAATTATATTGTGTATTTTTTGTCTTTATGACATTCATTATCGGCAGTTTATATTTTGGATTATTCGGCCTAAAAACTGCCGCAGATTATACAATGTTTTTTTTTTTACTCGAAAAAAAGGTTTTGCGGATAATACGCCGCTGCGGATTATATACAGGAAAATACGGTATTATAATTTGTATAGGTCTCGAAACATTAAGAGGACAAACTTGTTTAGTTTGATATGTACACCTCTCATTGTTTCTTATTAGCATCCCTGAACATCTGTGATTTAATTACGCAGATTTCTCAGAGAGATGTGTTCAAAATTAAGTAATGTGATGCAGTTTATATTAGTGAATGTGTGATGTAAGAGAAACTCAAGAAATTGTGTCTATGAAACGAATTTTTAGAAGGTTACGGAAAGATTTAAAATATTGTGTGTATGCGATATTGTTCATTTACACTGAATATTGAGAAAAATTTTCATAAATACTAAAAGTGATTATTGAAGTGAGTCCACTTTTCTGAATCACAAATAATAAAAAAGAGTTCTTATAATTCTTATATTCCTATATTCTTACAATTTTTACATTTTTATATTTTATAACACATATGAAATAAGATATTGTTTATTGTGTTGAATAGTGCACATATAAGTTGTGTGTTGTACACCGTTTTCATATTATTAATAATTTCATTTTATTAGTGTCTATGTTTTTTTTATATTTTTAAAAAATGTATTTCATATATGCAAAATGTGTATAACAATATAAGGCAGTGGTCCTCGAACTTTAACCACTGGCGACCCAATTTTCAATCATAATTTTTATCGCGCTCCCCAAAAATACTAATGTATTGAATGCAATAATAATGCACTTTGGTGGGGGAGCTAAAGCTACAATACGGTCATAATCATAAACGGTACAAAATAACAAGATAAGTATTAAATTTTGTATGTGTTACTTTTAAGGTATCCGACTACGTTCGTAACCGTGATTTTCAAAAGCGTACAAATGGATAATTTTCATGATATTTAGTTTCAATTAGAATAGAATATATGCATAACATTGTTTTAAGGACATTTTGAGCAAAAAATACTTATTTAAATACAATATTTTGGCAAAAAACTAACTTAGAATAATCTTTTTTCCAAATGTTCTCCTTTTGGGAAAAATGCTTCTATTAGAATAATATTTTGCCTGTATATAGCTCAGACCTCTCTACAGAGGCTCAACTAGAATTTTTGAAATACATAACTTAGAAGTGGGTTTATTTATATTTTACGACAACAGAGGGGAGCAATTTTAAGAAAAAAACGCCGATAATTATTTCAATTGGTGGTAACTCTGAAAATAAAGTGAATTTTTCAAAAATTCTAGTTGAGCCTCTGAACAGAGGTCTGAACTATATACAGGCTGTTAGTTCTGTTAATGAACAGTGCCCTCTAGCGGCTTGTAAAATAAAACGTCAGTGTATGTGTAACAATCACTCCGAGAGGTAGTGTACAGAGTAGAGAAATTAAAGAGATCACAGTCCACTGCTAGTGTTGTTTATTGTGTTGAGTCAAAACATGGTCAGCCTCATCGGAGGTAAGAGATCTAATGGATATGTGTATTTGTGAAACCGTGGATCATCAAAATTCACAGTGAAAAAAAAAAAAAGTGATGTCCAAAGTGTGAATAGAGACCGATTGCGAAACTGAAACTTTAGCGAGCGGCGTGAAACAGCGATCTGAGGAGGTAGGTGCAATTAATTGATCCTTCTATTAGTGGCCTTAATTCATAAATATGTCTTTAAATAAATTAAAGAAAGACGAGTTAAAAATCGTTGCGGAAGAGTTAAATTTAACTGTACCAGAAGGAGCAAAATTCGCTGACTTAAAAAACTTAATTGTAAATAGTGACGTTTACAAAAATGATAAAGAGTTAGTTCAATCTGCAATCGATTATGCTTTGGCGGAAATTAAAAATAAGAGATTGGATAGTGAAACTAAATTAGAATTTGAACTAATTAAATTAGCGCAATTGCAAAAACAATTAGAGCTTGCAAATATCCAGAAGAACTTACTTCAAAATTCCGATATTCAAAATCCGAGTGTTCTTGAAACTGCCACCAATATTAATATTGAGACTTTGTTAAAGTCCGTGAAAACTTTAACAATACCCGTACCTTAGGAGTGGAGTCATATAATTTATTTTTCCAGTCGCTTAAAAAAGCATTCAAAATAAAAGAGGTTCCCGAACAATTTAAAGGCGAAATTCTTCTAAATATTCTAGGTGAAAGAGTTAATAATTTACTAGTTCATGTTTCCGAAGAAGAATTAAATAATTATAGTAAGCTTAAAGATGTAGTATTAAAAGAATTTTCTCCCACACCGCAAGAATGCTATGATAGATTTCAGAAAGCGAAAAAAATAAGTTCACAGAGTTATGTACAATTTGCATCACGATTATGCGCGACATTTGAGTATTATTGTCACCTGCGCAGTGTGAATGATTTTAAATCATTGTGTGAGTTAATTGTATCGGATAAAATAATGAACACACTCGACAAAGAATTAATGTCTTACATGAGTATAAAAAAGGAAGAGAAATATTTTAAACCACAAGAGTTAGGGCGTGAGTGCGATATATATTTGTCATCGAAAGAGGCAAAATTAAGAATGAGATATTTTCTAAGCCCTTTTGTGAAAATGCCAATCGTTTCAGTTATAATAAACAAAACAAATTTAATGCTAAAATACCGCGAGATGCATCGAATGTATTTTTTTCCGAGTTAAAAAATGATAAATGTGTATTGTGTAAAAATAAAGTTCATGCTTTACAATTTTGTCCACAATTTAAAATGTTTTCTGTAAACGAAAGAGTAGAATTTCTTAAAAATAATAGACTTTGTTTTAAATGTTTTTCACCTCAATGCAGCGTTAGAAGATGCCGATCAAAAAATTGTTTCTGCTCTAAGCCGCATAATAAATTATTACATTACACCAGAGAAATGAAAGGGAATTCTTTCTTCCCCCTGGAGACGATGACAGAAGTTAACCAGGATGAGCCACAATTCGCCTTGAGTGTAAATGCTGAATCTTTCGTTCCGAAAGTAGACAAAACACAGATCGTGGCAACCGCATGTTTTAAAAACAAATGCCTTTTGAGTACTGCTTTAATTCTAGTGAAAGATAAATATTCAGAATGGCAGACATTTAGGGCCTTGTTAGACTCGGGAAGTGAAACATGTCTAATTTCAAATGAGTACGCGAATAAATTACGACTTAAGACCGAGAGAATAAATACATTAATCTCGTGTTTAAATGATGCTTCTATGGTTGTAAATGGGTGTGTTAAAGTGGCGATTGCTAATCAAAATAAATCTTTCGAAAGGGAATTGGATATGCTCGTAGTTAAAAAAATCACTGATTTTATTCCGCAGAAAGCGTTAGAGATAAATTCTGATTTTTCTAAATTTGTGGAATTAGCGGATTCTAATTTTAATGTTCCCGGCAAAATTGATTTATTATTAGGTCAGTGTTTCTCTAAGTGTGGGGCGCGCCCCCCTGGGGGGACGCGATGACCCTACAAAGGGGGGCGCGAGCGTATCGAAAATTTAAAGATTTTTTTTTAAAAAAATAACCGGAAAGAGAAGAAAAACAAAATGCTTTCTTCCATAATAAAAAAAAATACACACAACAACACTGACATAATTTATGTTTATTATCTGGCTTTTTTCCGTCATCAAATAGCTGTCTTTGATCCCAAATCCAAATTAAAGAAAAAAAAACATTTTGTTTTATTTGCTGTATTTCCTCAATGAGAGATTTTTTTATTACGTTTTAACATAAAATATTACTCGTTAAAAGAAAAACGAAACCCAGACCCTGAGAAAAATTCTAAGAAGATAAACAATTCACCACTGTAATTATTATTGAAATACTGTGCATTAATTAGTTGTAGAAAAAGAAAAGGAAGTCATGATTCACTTTTCAGCCAGGCTGCATAGAACGTTTGCTAATCATTTGATTGACCTTCAATCTTATGGTATGGTTATTATCAATATTAGTTCCCTCCCATCTTTTATGCGTTTGCTTTTCGCTTAGGGAAATTGGAAAAGAATTGATTGGCTTAACATTTCTGTAGGATAATTGAAAAGTGTCTGATTTGCGTCCTTTATTATGGTCTTGTACTTTTGAATAATTTTAGTTCAGTTTTATTGGATTTTTTCTCAAATCATCAAAGAATTGAATAGTCCTTGAAAGAAGGTAAGTATACTTTCTATAAATTAAAATATTCACTAGAATTCCGATTTGTACCGTGTATAGTAAAAATAATTCTAAACAAATGATTGGGGTGACTGAGTCCCCACGCACTACCATTAATGTTAGTATCGAGTACGCGCCTGCTCCCGGGTTAAAACATTTTGAAGTCTTCTCGCTTTAAATGTTAAAAAGTAACACAATTATTCTTCATCGGAATTTTATATTCTTTTTCATAATTTAACATTAATTCTAAATGCTAATTGTGTGAGGTTTAAAATTACAGTTCTTTTAAACAGTTATTTACAATTATAGCAGTTTATCTAAAAAAAAAATCATTTTACATTTTTGTATACAATGTCGTGCACACAGTTTTACTCTCCTTACAGTTCAGCTATTATATCAAGAATAATGTTTTATTTTTTAAAAAAATGAACTCGTGCGAAGAGTCGGTGTTTCAGCCAGTATACGTTTGATGTATCAGTACTGAAGAAGGTATTTTATAAATAATTTCTTATTACTGAATTTGGCCGCGGTAGCCGAGTGGTATAGGTATCGGATCGTGGCTTGCCTTGTCACGAGTTCGAGCCCAGTACCACTAAAGACCCGCCGTGTAGGGCAGCGATGCACGTTAAATCTGTTGAGAGCTGAAACGTCCTCCCGTTGGTGTGGTGTGGTAGTTAGGAGAGAGGGGTGCCAGCTCAGGTGTCATCCACGTCACTTGACCATGGTTCAAAATTACGTGGTCCGTCGTCAAAACCCTCGTGCAGCTGAACAGTGCGACGTTAATATTCAATCAATCAATCTTATTACTAAATTAAGAACAAGTTTAATAATTATTAGGGACTTCCACGGGCTTGTCTTGTAGAGGAAAGTTTTTCAAAGGAACGTTTAATATCAGAAATTGACACTTAAAGAGTTATTTTTCTATATTTAGCTGAGATCTATATTTTGTCTTCAAGGCATCCACTGCAGAAAATCCGGTTTGAAAAAGGTAGGATGTTGAAAATGGTAATAGTATTCGAAGTGCTTTTGTTTTCAGTACAGATAATTCATCATCCACCTCTACCCCAAATTCAAAGAGCGATTTATTACAAAATTGCCTTTTAATTTTTCACTGGATGTCTTCGGAAGTTGAGAGCCCTTCTGGAGTATCTTGAAATAGATCCCTAATCCACTCGTAACTTGCTACCAAGCTGTCCTCATCCAGAAAATACTTTTTAAAATTCTTTGCCAACATAGCTAAATGATTTTACATGTTTTAAAAACAACTTTCACATGTTGTTCTACAGATTTGTAAGTTTTAACACATATCGAGCTGGGGCTTTTTTTCCATCATTTACTTCAGTAGTGGTAAAGCTAAAATTTAAGTATTTTTGAGAAGATCGCCTTGATTTAATTTTCGGAACCATACTCGTTCGTTTGTGTACTTGTTGATTCTTTATTATGGTCGAATGTTTGCTTACGACTTAAAAATGTGTGTATGATATTGTTTTAATCTACTGCCGTAAATACTTAATTACAATTAACGAGTAAATTAAAAAAAATGTACATTCAAGCTAGATTCGGTAGCTATAGGAGTATCGAGTCGACCAAAACTGACTGGAATTGTACGAGGAAAAGCATTTTTACATGTTTTGCGCAGACGTCTGATAGGTTGCCCAGACTCACGCAAACGTACCCTATAATGCCTGATGTGATGGATATGATAGAGAGTGACATTGACTAGACTATTTTTCTAATGACATTTGTACTTTGAGAAATGAATGCTGAAGGAAATAAATCTTTAATTAAATACATCATTTTGCGATCTGTTCCAATTTAAAAATTAGAGAAAGAAAAATAACATAATTCTAAGTAATATATATTTTAAGTAATTTTAAATATATATTACTTAAAAGTTACATATACACAAAATTTAATATACTTATCGTATTAATTTGTACGGTTTATAATTAAGATCGTATTGTAACTTTAGCGTCTCTCTCTCAAAGTGCATTTTTATTGCAGTAAATACATTATTGTTGTACAGGGGGGCGAGACAAAAATTATGATTCAAATTTGGGTCGCCAGTATTGAAAGTTTGAGAAACACTGTATTAGGTGCAAATATATTTTATGAGTTATTGAAACCGGAAAGAATTAAAATAAAAGATTCGCAATTACTGTTAGTCAACAGCGTATTTGGTTATATAGTAACGGGTAATTTAGATTCAATAAATGAAGCTAAGGTTCACTGCGGTTTGGTTCGTGATGAGGACTTGAATAAAACGTTAGAAAAATTTTGGAAAGTAGAGCAGATAGAGGGACCAATAGTTAAAAATAAAGAAAGGCTAATTTGTGAGGAACATTACGCGAATACTCATTTTAGAACTAAAGAAGGTAAATATGTAGTATCTATGCCCTTAAAAAAGGAACCCTCGTGTTTGGGTAGTTCGAAAACATAGCCCTCAAACGACTTGGATCGTTGTGGAATCGCTTAGCTAGAGATGAAAATTACTTAAATTTATATCGTGAATTTTTAAGACATTATTAAAGACTGGGTCACATGAAGGAATTGACTAACGAAACTGAACCCGAAATCACATATTACGCTACCCATCATGGAATTTATCGTCCAGAAAAGTCCACAACAAAACTTAGAGTTGTCTTTAACTGTTCTTCGTTAACTGATAATGGAATATCTTTAAATGACATTCAATATAATGAAGGATTGATACAAGAGGACTTATATGCGCAAATGCTCAGGTTCAGAACTTACACGTATGCATTTACAGCAGACATTAAAATGATGTATCGAACTATATTAATTAACCCTAAACAGCGTAATCTGCAGAGAATCGTTTGGTGTGAAAGTGAACATGAATCACCCAAAATTTACGAACTTTCGACTGTTACCTATGGCACTGTAAGTACTCCCTACTTAGCACAGAGAACTTTAACCCAATTGTCGATGGATGAAGAGGCGAACTTCCCTATAGCAGCTTCCGTTTTACGGAACAACTTGTATATGGACGATGTCCTTTGTGGTGCTGCAACGTTAGAGGAGGCAATTGTTCTCAGACAACAATTAAAAGGAATTTTGAAAAGTGCTGGAATGGAGTTGCAAAAACTTTGCGCCAATCACGAGAAATTGTCACTGGATCCCGAACAGAATTACAATTTTGCAACTTTAACAGAGACGAAAACGTTAGGAGTGTCGTGGAAGCCGAACCTAGATTGCTTTTTGATTAAAGTGAAAGTCTGTTTGGACAGTTCTTATACTAAAAGAGACGTCTTGTCTACTATTGCCAAGATCTTTGATCCTGTTGGACTGATGGCACCAGTAATTTCCAAAGCAAAGATTTTCCTCCAGCGTTTGTGGAGAAGCAAATTGGAATGGAATGACCTTCTGCCAGCTGAAGAATATCGAGAAGGGCAACAATTCCTAGTATCTTTGGAGAATATCAACAATATAGAGATACCAAGGCGTATATTCTTGTCACTTTTCCAGAAGTTATTGAGATCCATGGCTTTGCTGATGCTTCAGAGCGGTGCTACGGTGCAGCAGTTTACTGCAAATCTAAAAATTTGAAGAGTGGAACTTTAGTTCGGTTAATCACAAGCAAATCGAGAGTAGCGCCTATTAAAAGCCTGACAATTACCAGACTTGAATTGTGTGCTGCAGTGCTATTGGCAAAACTTGTGAAAAGAGTTGTAGCTGCTTTACAACTAGAAACTGCTGAATTATATCTTTGGTCGGATTCGATGATCGTCTTGGCGTGGCTTCGAAAGGAACCGATGGACTTAAAGACCTTTGTTCAAAATAGGGTTGCCAAGATACAAGAACTCTATCCTAATCAGTTATGGAGACACGTACCATCTGATCAAAATCCTGCAGACTTAGCCTCCCTAGGAGTCGATCCTGATAAACTTTTGCAACAAAACTTATGGTTTAATGAACCAACATTTCTTTCAGGTGATGATGACTATCCAAATCGAACTATAAACTGTAGAGAGAAACTAGATGAATATAATTCAGAACTGAAAAACTGTGTTAATGAACAAATTGAAAACTTTCAATCGGTGCTTAATATTCATGTTAATGTGATTTTTCAAACGACCTTTTTAATCTAAGCAATAATTATATAACTATTTTACGTGTATTAAGTTTTATTTTCAGGTTCGTGGAAAATTTAAAGGGAATAAATAAAGTGGCTGGTCCACTCACGACAAAAGAATTTGAGAAAGCTGAAACATTTCTGGTAAAAAAGTGCAAGAGCAAGAATTTTCCAGTGATATTAACCATGTTAAAAGTAAGGGAGTAAGCTACCAAACAGTAAGTTAAAGACATTGAATCTCTTTTTAGATGACAACGGTGTCTTAAGAGTAGGAGGACGATTGTGTAATTTAGAGTTAAGTTTTAATAAAAAGCACCAGATAATTTTACCAAAAATAATAAATTAACTTCAATAATAATAGAATATTTTCATAAGAAAAATTTATATATACATGTGGGAACTGTATCGTTACTGCATGATATTCCGGAAAAATTTTGGCCTTTGAATGGTAGGTCAATGTGCAGAAAAATTGTATATAAATGTATTGTATGTTTTAAAGCGAAACCAATTGTGTAAACTCAAATTATGGGTAATTTGCCAAAAGAGAGACTTATTACTGATTATCCATTTAATTGTTCAGGAGTAGATTTCTCTGGTCCTTTTTTCATTAAAAATAAAGGACAACATAAAGGAAATTTGTTTAAAGTGTATATTTGTATTTTTGTGTGTTTTGTGTTCAAAGCGGTACACATTGAGTTAGTATCAGATTTAACATCGCAAGCATTCATTGCCGCGTTGAAAAGGTTTATGGCTCGAAGAGGCAAATGTGCAAAACTGTTTTCACACAATGGTAAAAATTTCGTCGGAGCTAGCAACGAAATTAAAAAACTCCTTGAAATAGTCAGAAACCCAGACGAAAAATTAGCTAATTACTTAGCAGCAGAAGGAATAGAGTGGAAATTTATTCCTGCGAGGTTGCCCAATTTTGGAGGTCTTTGGGAAGCGGCCATAAAGTCATGTAAATATCACTTAAAAAGAGTTGTGAATGGAATTAATTTAACGTACGAGGAACTACTTACGGTCACAGTACAAATTGAGGGAATTTTAAATTCTCGACCGCTTTGCCCCCTATCAAACAATGATGATGATTTCCAAGTGCTTACACCAGCTCAAATTTTTTAATTAATAGGTCTTTAAATTCGCTAGAAGAGCCTAATTTGACAAAAAAGTGTTTAAGAGAACCTGATTCAGATAGGTTGAACAGGAGAATCCGATTTTAAGAGATACGGCCTGTGACACGTTAGCGTCCGGACGTACTTTTGAACGCTCCGCATACGAATTCCGGTGCACAGTGCCAGCGTGCTGATTGCGCCACTTCAGTATCGCTTTGAGCTCTTTTAGAGCCTCACGCAAACTTCTGCCTTCTTGATTTACCTAAATCAAAAAAAAAAAAAAATACCATGACTGAAATTTTGGATTTGACCCCGGCTATGGACTTGGATACTGAATTGACTAATGGAATGGATAACAATGACGATCGACACCCTATGGAAAATGAACCGCCTTTACCTCAAGATGACTCCCGCCCCGGAACTCCACACCTCACCAACTGTGAGCAAATGAAGATACTGGCAAGAAACATCAAATACTACACTATCACCATCGAGAACATCAAGGCTAACATAAGATCCCTCAAGCTTCATGGATTAAACGACGAAGACTGCCATATCATGAAAGAACACCTCCAAAGACTCGACAACTACACCGCCCTCAACGCACTAACGGTAAGTGAGTTTTCCTCTCTTCCCAGCTGTGATAACCCCGCTTGTGCAGAACACCACACTCCTTTAAATACTCCCACCAAAAATAATGATAACGAATCTCCTACTCTACCGAAAACTGCCTCACTCAAAAGAAAAGACAATGAATCTGAATTTGTTTCCCCACCCAACCGTAAACTTTCTAAAAACCAAAATACTCCACTGGCTACTGATCAAAATTTTAAAATCAATCTCTCCAACAAATTCAACGCCCTCGAAATTCATGACTCTGAAATCGATCCCGTAGAAGGAACCTCGACCGCAACGTCTGTCAACAATGCTAACGCTGTAAATAACAAGAAAAAACCCACAACCAATGCCACCGTTAATAAATCAGCCGATCTCACGAAGAACCTCCCCCACCAGTAATGCTAAAAATAACTTTAGACTTCCGAGAGCAAATGAGAGTGATAAACAACTTCATGCCAAAAATTCGTAGCAAAATGACCGGAGAATATTTTAAATTATATTGCGACACACACGATCAATACCATGAACTTCTTGCATTTCTCAAAAAAATCCAATATCAATTCTACTCTATTAAACTTAAAGCAGAAAGACCTATCAAGGTAGTAATTAAAGGACTACCCAAAAAAGCAAAACCTGAAGATATAGAAAAGACCTAATCGATCTGGGATTCACCGTTGATCGGGTTTCCCAGCTAATTGGAAAAATAACTAATCAACCACTCCCAGTATTCTTGGTATCCTTACCAAGAAACATGACCAACGCTAATATTTTTAAGCTAGATAAACTTTCATTTTTAAACGTTACAGTAGAGGGCTACGATAGCAAAGGGGTGACCCAATGCTATAAATGCCAACAATTCAATCACACGGCAAGCAATTGCCATATAAAACCTAAATGTCTTAAATGTGGGGAACCCCATCAAACAAGTGAATGCGAGATCGATAGGGTCGAAACTATGTACTGCGTGAATTGTGAAGCATATGGCCACATGGCCAATTACTCAAAATGTCCACTATACCCCAAACCACGCAAAGGAGCAACAATAAAACCAAATTACACTACAATAGTTAACAGTCTAGTCCGCCCAAACGTATCTTTTGCGCAAGCAGCAGCCCAACAGGAAAAGAATAAGAATACCGCTCCCACCCCCAACAGATGGCACCACGAATCGGTCAGGTTCCTACTACAATAACAGCACAAACTCAGGCCGCAACAACTCACATTGCAAAGCAACAAAAACCAGTAATGCTAAAAACGAATGTATGGGTCTCATAACCCAAACACTAACTCAAACTATTCAAGCTCTATCACTACTTGTTCAACAAATTAATAGTATAGACTTCTCATCTAACACCCTCAACCATCCAATGCCAATAAAAATAAATCTCAACGAAAGAAGGAAATACGCGCCTTAGTAGAGGCTCTTCTAGATGACTACGATGAATAGACACCAAATAAGCGGCCTGAGTTTGTGTTCTTGGAACGCAAACGGCCTACTAAGCAAAATCTCAGAATTAAAAATTTTTATAGAGAAGTACGATCCCGACATCTTACTAATCCAAGAAACACGTTTGAGACCCACCCTCAACATAAACATTTCAAATTATACATGTTACAGGAACGACCGCATCTCGAACGGAACTACTCCTACTCTCGGTGGTACAATAATTTTTATTAAAAATCTATTCCGCATTTCTCCCCCCATCCCCCACTCTGCATCATATAGAAGCTACCACCGTAACTATTACTCCCCGAATATTAGCAACTTCTCAATTACTTGTATTTATATTCCCCCTAGATCTGATAAAAACTTATTCACTGTTGATATTGAGGCTCTCATTCAGGCCAACAGTAACTGTGTGATTTTTGGCGATTTTAACGCCACACACAGTGCATGGAATTGCTCCAAAACTCTCCCAGAGGCATTCGATTAAAATACTTCACTGACGACAATAACCTAGAAATTGCTTTTCCCAACTCTCCAACCAGATATGGATACAACTCCTCGAATACTCTTGATTTCGCAATAATTAGTAACTTCAACTACCCCTACAATATTGTATCCATAAACGACCTTTCGTCAGACCACAACCCTGTCATGTTAAACTTTAATATTGCTACCCCCATCCATAAAGATAATCCTAGAGCAATTACCACCTGTTGGTCTGCTTTCAGAAAAATCTCAAAAATGAAATTAAACTCTTCGACTATGCTAAAATCAACAGTGAATCTACGTTAGAAGAAAAAGTAGCAAAGTTCGCGGATGCGGTTAGCTCCGCCCACAACTTAGCTTCCAAGCCAATTAAAAACACCCGACACAGCTACACGCCACAACACATCAACTATCTAATAACTTGTAAAAATAGGGCCAGGAAATTATACCAACAGACACTAAATCCACTACACAAAACTGAAGCCAACAGACTTCAAAAATTAATTAAAAAAGAAATCAGGATACACGCACAAAACACTTGGAACGCCAAACTCGAATCACTTGAAACCCAAGATAACAGTCTCTGGCGCATGCAAAAATACTTTCGCAAAAAACGCTCAGACATTCCAAATTTAACCGGACCCAATGGCATCGCTAGCAACGATGAACAGAAGGCCAACTTAATTGCAAACACTTTCATAGACAATTACACGGAAAATAAAAGACCAGGGAAGCACGCTACCAACATAGACTCTGACGTCACTAATACACTAACAAGATTTTTCTCTACTCCACCTTCATCTCCTATCTCTCCCACAGACCCAGACGAGATCTGTGACTATATGAAAAACTAAAAACTCCAAAGCACCTGGAATCGATAATATCACCAATAAAATGATTAAAAACTTTCCTTTTAAAATTATCTTAATCTTTACCTACATTATTAATAAAATTTTATTACTCAGGCACTTTCCAACTGAATGGAAAGAGTTGCAATTGTTTTTCCAATTCACAAGCCTGGAAAACAAAAATTCTCCAGATGCCTACCGGCCAATCTCTCTATTATCTTCGCTCAGCAAAATTGCTGAGCACATAATTTTAAATAGAATCAAAAATCACATCTATAGCACTAACTTTTAAACCCTAACCAGTTTGGATTCACTCAACAACTTTCTACTTACCACCCGCTACTCAGATTAACGGAAAAAATTTCCTCAGGATTTCAGAGAGGCAGGACCACTGGTGCTGTCTTCCTGGATATCCAAAAGGCATTTGACCGTGTCTGGATAGACGGACTCATTTATAAACTTATTACGTATAATTTTCCACCTGCTATTATTCATATTCTGTACTCATACCTCACTAACAGGAAATACAAAGTCAGAGTGAACGACACGCTCTCAATTACACACCGCGTCAACATTGGGGTAACACAGGGTTCCCTTTTGGGACCTGTGTTATTCAACATTTACGTTAATGATATACCTTCACACCCACGCACTATGATTAATCTATATGCTGATGACACTGCGATCTCAGCCACTTACAAAAATACAAAATCAGTCACAATTGCACTAAACAAACACCTGGCCCTACTCGAAAAATACTTCAATGACTGGAAAATTAAAATCAACGTGGATAAAACCGTTGCGGTGTTATTCACTAAAGCTCGCAAACCAATTGCGCCGCCCACTCTATATTCCACACCACTACGCTGGTCTCAAACAACCAAGTACCTTGGAATTACTTTTGACAAAACCCTCACATGGAAGCCTCATATTCTTTATGCGCGCGATAAATTCCGGATCGCATTAAAGAAACTCTACCCCTTAATTTGCCGGAATTCCAATATGTATCTATACAATAAGGTACTTCTCTATACGGCCGTTTTGCGTCCAATTCTGAGCTACGGATGTCCCATATGGGGCTACGCAGCTAACACAAACATAAAAATCCTAGAAACTGCACAAAATTCTATCATCCGATGTATCGTAAGAGCATGCAGATACAACTCAAACGAAAATATTTACAGAGCCATCAAAATACCTCCTTTTAAAAAACATATACAAGACTTAGCCAAAAATTTTTATGACAATCTCCCCAACATCAATAATACCAACATCATCAATCTAGAAAATTACACCCCTCTGGATACTCAAAAAGACCTAGGAGAATTCTCCTAGACTCCTACAATCCGCCTTAATTTATTTAAATGTTCATTCACCAATCGGCGAATGAACCCCCTCTTACTAAATTTTAATCTACTTTTCTCTAAATTTTCATTAAACTCTAATTTACTCTAAACTCCCATCAATCCTAAATTCAATGCATCTATCAGGAAATATTCAATCTTTCCCCCACTACTTTCTGCACAACCTTCGGCACAGCCATTAGAGAGGATTCTCACACTTTCTGCTAACATCCAATAGAAGTGCCCTCTTTCACACAACTGGATCGACAACGACAGAAAGGCCATCCATCAAGACTGACAGCCCGCTCCTCTACGAGATGACGTCACTCCTCCGGACAAGCGCTTCACCTCCGATGTCACCCCATCAATCATCATGCTCCAACCACACTGCTAAGGAAAGCACGGCTCCTCGCGAGCCACAACGAACTCTCAAGACTCTCTACTATTTCACCCAAGACAGCAAACGAACTCATGATTAAACATTTTGAACATTTCGGACAATAGATTTTTAAGAACAATAGTGAACTATAATTACATTATGTGCATTAGAAAATTTCCAACTACCACTTTTTAATGATTCAACTACTTTCGATATGAGACGGCGGATTTCATAAAATCCAGTTTCCCAAAGACCCCCCCCAACTTATAATTTGACAAAATGTAAAGAGAGTAATCTCAAAAAGTGACAAAAAATAACTAAGATAGTTCAATTAATGTGAAAATTTTGGAGTCGTAATTACTTGAATCAATTACAACAGAGAGGAAAATGGATGTTTGAAAAAAAAAAATAACGTTAAAATTGGAGACTTGGTTTTAATAATTGAAGAAAATTTACCAACATATAAATGGGCATTAGGTAGAATCGTAGAATTGTATTATGGCGAAGATAAAAAAGTGCGTGTTGTAAAAAATTAAAACTCAGTATAGTACATGTAAAAGAGCCATATCAAAAATTTGTGTTTTACCAATGGAAGATCCTTAAATATAATTGGAATTTTTCATTTAGTGTACCATTGGTGATGTGTAAATTTACTCATTGTTAGTAAAGTGATTTTGTATTTGTATAAAAAAAAATATTATTTGTGAAATCTTGAATTTATATAATGATTTATGTAATTGTATTTCTTGAGAATTGTCAAGTGTTGAATGTGTAAAGTGTTCTAGATGTAACCAATATGAATGTTAATTTAGTAACAATGATTGCATGGTTAAACCAGTTCAATGTGGGGCGGTATGTTAGTTCTGTTAATGAACAGCGCCCTCTAGCGGCTTGTAAAATAAAACGTCAGTGTGTGTGTAACAATCACTCCGAGAGGTAGTGTACGGAGTAGAGAAATTAGAGATCACAGTCCACTGCTAGTGTTGTTTATTGTGTTGAGTCAAAACACTGGCAAAATATTATTCTAATAGAAGCATTTTTTCACAAAAGGAGAACATTTGGGGAAAAATGATTATTCTAAGTTAATTTTTTGCCAAAATATCATATTTAAATAATTTCTTTTGTCAAAATCTCCTTAAAACAATTTTATGCATGTATTCTAATCTGAGTGACACTAAATATGATGAAAATTATTCATTTATGCGCTTTTTTTTAAAATCACGGTTCCGAACGTAGTCGGATACCTTAAGTAATATATATTTTTATTTTTTTACTTTTTAGTTCGATTCACTATAAAAGCGTGTTTTTTTTTGTTTGTTTTTAAACTATAATTTATTTTATAATTATTTTTACTATACACGATAAAAATCACAATTCCAGCGAATAATTTAATTAAGAGAATATATACTTACCTACTTTCAAGGACTTTTTAATTTTTCTTTGATTTTTTGAGAAAAAATCCAATATAACTAATGAAAAGGCCCTAAATCTGCCTGCCCTTAATAAAGGGCATAAAGCTTGTTCATAGAAAATATTATTGAACAAAAGTGGTCGCGCAGGGGGAACTCGATCAAAACTGGTAACTTGATTGTAAAAAAAAAAACGTTTGCAACTTCCCCCAAAAAAGAGAGCGAAATGTGATAAATTCATTTTAGTTCCCATTAAGACTGTCTTATTGGAGAATACTCTGTCAAGGTCATTGGTAACAAATAAACAGTTTTCCCAGAGTTAACGATTTCGTGAACATCAGATGACTCCGCGCATCGAGCGACCGATCCCATGTTAAAAGTGTATTCAATAAAATATATGGATATTAGTTCTAAAAAAGAATTGCGTAAAAAGTTTTCCGTTATGCATTATATATTGGCCAAATAATCCGTCAAAGTACTCAATATGCTTATTCATGTATCATATAACTCATTCACATGGAAAAAAATGCAACAGAAAAATATTATTTACAACTTTCCTAAAAGAAAAACAGACGGAGTGAAACATACCAGTAAGTTTGAAGGTCAAATATATGATAATCAAAAGTAGTATTTTAGGGGGTTAAAAGAAACGTAATAAAAAAATCTCTCATCATGTGATTACAGTAAAGTAAACAAAATGCCTTTTTTATTTGGTAATAGGATCAAAGATAGCTAATGAACTTTTGAAGTGGAATGTTTTATTTTTGATGATCACCAGATATATATAAATTATATCAGTGTAAATGTGCATTTTTTATTAAGTCAGAAAGCATTTTGGTTTTCTTCATTCCAAAAAATTATTTTTTAAACCTTTTATTTTCAATATGCTTGCGCCCCCTCCCCGGAATACCGCGCCCCACAATTTGAGAAACACTGATATATGGTATTACTACGATGGCGCCAGAGTAGATTTTTATACAAAATTATTATTTTAATATTTGTATGATATAATGTATTTTATATTTACTATCTTATTGTTTGATATATTATTTTCCAATATAAATTTTTTTTGAAAAAATAATATCTGCTAGCTATAATACGAATATATTATTATAAAGGAATAGGAGGAAACGCGCGAGCTCTTATTCTAGATGTCGAATAGATTTGAACAACCTAATCTTCAATTATATGTATGGAAATTCATGTTTATCAATTAATATTTTGGAAGTGTCATTACTGTGTTTGTTGTTATTGTTTCGTTTATTGTATTGCATTTTGATTTCAGTATTCCCATTGCGTAAATATTTCTACAGTGTTAAAATGTCTTCCTAAAGGATGTTATGTATTGTTTTGTGTTTGTTGAAAATTAATTAAGTTTGTAAAGAGAGAAAAAACCACGCCATGACTCTTTTTTAAAATTGGGGGGGGGGGCAAAAGTAAGGATAATTAAATTAGATTAAAAATTAAATTCCCTATCTAACACTTGACTCATCTTTCTCAGTTAACATCTTCAAGTATCAAACTAATCACTCATTTATTTCTTCCGAACATATGGCCTAGCCAATAAACATGTCTAATTCCAGATCGTTAGATCTAATAATTAATATATGTCAGCATTAACTTTCAAGTACCATGAGCAAATCCGCGACATTGATGGACGCGACGCGACAGAAATGATTAAATAAAGATCTTCTTTTCCTTTTTCTAACTTTTAATCTGATTCTGTCATCAAAATCATGATATATATATATATATATATATCGTCAGCTTAATTATCAAGATGCATAACTCCTTAAAGGAACTAATAAAACACGAAACAAATATCAAGGTAACCATATTGTAATAATATCGCCCATCTTCGTGAATAAAAACAGCAGCTTGGCGCGTAGCACTCCGAAATCAAATTAGCAGGCCAGATGGAGCTACTTATTCTGATAATTAGGCCGACGATATATATATATATATATATATATATATATATATATATATATATCAGACGCATAAATTGATTGAAATAGGTTGTGTGAAGCAACACCAGAACAATTCATAACGAACCTTGTAGTTCTTACCCACATTCAAATAACGAGGACGAAGTCTAAGTTGATCCAGACAGACCACCACACTACACTCAAGTGATTACTTTGAGCTTCAAGGAATTTAACGCACACCAGTTCATCTCTGAAAGTTGCATGGTTGGCTTCCAGAAGCACCTGGATCTAAACTAAGTACTTGTCAGGAACAACACCGAACAAAATTTCAGGGTGTGAAGAAAAGCGATGAAAAAACCCTGCTTATAGCTTCAACTACTGGAGCAAATGACCCCATGTCCCTCTTTGGCTCCACTTATTAAATCCAAAGAAGTCCAGCTTTGAAATGAAATAGCACCTCATATCATAACTGCAAGTTGTCGAGCTGTGTATTGGAAAAGAATCACGTGACTGTCTTCTAGTAAAGTGATACATCCCATTATTGTAATTCCATTAAAATGATAATCCAAGAAATACTACTCCATAAACACCAATGTTATTTTTAATATCATTACTTTTTCTTTCCTGTGTAATTTGTCACATCTAGATCATATATTGCAATTAAAAATATTTTGGCTTCAATTTTCTTTAATCACGAATGAATCCCTCGTTAAATTTCAATTTTCAGTTTTAAATTGGTTGAGCATTCCATTAAACCAGTGGTTCTCAAAGTGGAATCCGTGGAAGCCTGGGGTTCCTCGAAAAAATTTAGGGATTCCGCGTGATTAATTTTATTTGATTAAAAAAAAGTAAGAATGGTGTTTATAGTATATTCACATTTTCCTCTGAGAACTTACAATTGTGCCCAAAATTTATGTAATTTTTGAGTGTGCAATATACCGGTGTATGGATGTTTAACCGGACTCAAACTTTCGATCCTACCGATAAATGGCCATAGGGGTATTTTCAAACTTTTTTCCGGGTTACTGCTTAGGCGATAGTCTATGTTCCTTGGCTTCTTATAACCGCAACAGTTCATCCATGCAAAGCACATTTTTATTCGTTTTCATCATAATCACTGACTTTCCTATATTGCATATTCTTAAATGACATCAATTACATCGAAAATAGAAAAAATAATAAAAGTAATAAACAAAAAAATAAAAAAACCGTGAATTATTGAAAAAAAAGTAAACAAAAACGGAGCCTTTTTTCACACCATTTTCGGTAGAAATACACGAGCGGAAGGGTACACCGGAATATTGGCAGGAAAGCTAGTTTATTTGTAAACAAAGTCGGATAACCATCCAATTTGCGCAAATGCTATTGGGCCCTTGTATTATTAACGGTAACTGTTATTCAGATAGTAAGCAAGGTTCAATATCAAAAGAAATACCGTAATATCTAAAACATAAAAATTATCCTTGGTTGGAAAAGAGGTTGCTAAAGAAAACTGACGTTGTTAGTAGAAATGCAGAAATCGCGGAGTCTACAAATACAAGAATTCTGGAACTCACAATACCATCAACTTCCAGTCCCGTAAGGTGGCCGCGGTAGCCGAGTGGTATAGGTATCGGACCGTGGCTTGCTTTGTCACGGGTTCAAGCCCAGTACCACTAAAGACCCGCCGTGTAGGGCAGCGATGCACGTTAAATCTGTCAAGAGCTGAAACGTCCTCCCGTTGGTGTGGTGTGGTAGTTAGGAGAGGGGGTGCCAGCTCAGGTGTCGTCCACGTCACTTGACCATGGTTCAAAATTACGTGGTCCGTCGCCAAAAGCCCTCGTGTAGCTGAACAGTGCGACGTTAATATTCAATCAATCCAGTCCCGTAAAGCTACAACCTCATCTTTCAACTCTACCATCTTCCAATTTTGGACAGGCGGTATCACCGGAAAGAGAAAAAGTGCTTAAGTTATTTACATATGCTATTTTAAGTCAACATGTAACTTTTTCTTTCCCCACAATTAAATTTTTTGAATGACAGATCGTAGAGATGGTCTCGATAAAGTAAAAATTAGAAATGAATCACTAAAAAGAGCGATACCCAAACATAATTATTGACGTGATTATTGAGTCTTTTTTCGTTGTTGTAATAATGTTTAAGACAGTTCAATTTTGTAAATTGTCAGAATACACAATGAAATTCCTTCAAGCATTTACATAAATAAACATAAAGGTTCTTGTTTCTTAACATGAATCCCGACAGATATTCCGTTCTAGATTCAGAATTTTTCTTATTCTTCATTCTTAATATTTTAATTTTTTCCCCACACAAATGAAGTTAATGAAGGCACTAATGGTGGTGTTGTACAATAACGAAGTAAAAAGCCCCAACTTTAGTAAAAGAACTTAAAGAAGTTAATGTGGTCGCGGTAGCTGAGTGGTTAAGGTATCGAATCGTGGCAGGCCTTGTCACGAGTTCAACCAAGTACCACTAAATACCCGCCGTGTAGGGGCGCGATGCATGTTAAATCTGTCGAGAGCTGAAACATCCTGCCGTTGGTGTGGTGTAGTAGTTAAAAGAGGGGTGCCAGCTCAGGTGTCATCCACGTCACTTGACCATGGTTCAAAATTACGTGGTCCGTCGCCAAAAGCCATCGGGTGACTGAACAGTGCGACGTTAATATTCACTCACTCACTCACTCAAAAAGTTAAGTTTGCAAAATCGATGCATAAACAAAAGTAAAAATACATTTCTTTATTTTCGGGCGAAATATAAGTGAAGTTATCATAAGGAACATTAAATAAGTGCATTACGATGTCATTTTTCTTTTAATACAATTCAACCCCAGAAAAACCTTCAAATTCAAATAAGCATCAAAAATTTCTACTCTACAATGAAAATACCTCCTACGTAAGTTTAATTTGAAATCAGATAAGTATATATATATATATATATATATATATATTTGACAAAAAAAACGATTAAAAACTTCATCTTCGTCACTTGACCTTCATTTGAAATTACGAAATCGTCATTTGATTTCGGTCCAAATTCACAAACTCCATCTCCAGTAGGTGTCACCTGAGGTGTCATTCTCGTCTCGAACGTTGGTCAAAATCCAGAGCTTTCTAAAAATAGCCCTCGAGGTAGCTTCAATGAATGTGTAATTGTTTAAGTGGTACTCTAAGGAACTCGAAGGCTATTGGCGACGAAACTCTTAATTTTGAACAATGGTCAAGTGGCAAGGCAGCCAATTATCCTGATTTCCAAAAACCAACCAAAGTGAGAGCTTCCAATCCTCTGAAGCCTAGTGTGCATGGCCACGAATACGAGACCGACGTATCACCGGTTTGAGTCGTAAAACTACCACAGACACGCCCTTATACACATGTGTTATGAGTCAAATATCTCGAAGATGAAATTGCTCCCATGGCGTTATGTGGTAGTTTGTAGAGTCGGGGCAGATTCAAGACTCGTCTTCGTCACTTGACCGAGGGTAAGAATTATAAGGTTTGTCACCAATAACCCTCGCGTTCCTTTATGTTGTTGTGGCTAATGCTACCTGTCTGACGTAGTCAGAACGAGGCCAATGAAATTCATTATGGCAAGGGGCTAGAAGCATGCCTGTCGTTGGCCAAGGCCTTGAGCACCATACAGGTGACAGTACGAGTTAGCTCAGCGAAATTCCCCGAAGGGACGATAGATGGCGACTTCACCTATCTCCACCTCCATAATTTTGCCATGGGACTGGAGGAGAGGGAAATATCCTCCAGTCCCCTGCACTCGTAATTCAGCCAACAAGGCTTTCAAACCCACTGATTTAACGAGCACATACTCCGTGTGTACTCGGATGGTATTTGGTGGCATCGGGCATCAAACCCAGGCCTTCCGGTCTGGAATCCGATGGTTTAACCCCCAGGCTACCCACGGCCCTTATAGTGTGATTAAGAAGGATACTCTCGGCTAGCTACTAACTCTTAAATAAGTACACAGCTTACCATGGTGAAGACTTGGAGGCTCTATAAGTTGAACATTCTTCATCTCCTCTATCCGACGTGTCTTTCGGACTCTGACCCACTACCTGAAAATGCCCCATATTACATTCGATGCCTCTTGAAATATATTTTATGTATACCTCTTCATCAGCGTTTCTTTTCAGCAGACTTTACAATTGTTCTTTCGTTGAAGGGAGTAGCAACCACACACATTTGTAACAAATTTTGAACATAAGGATCGAAAACAAAAAACAAAATCATCCGCATTGTGATCTGTTAAAAGATCCCTTACAAAGCTTCACGTATTTTTGGCACGTTTGCAGCTACAATTGACCAAACGATACATTCCTGCGTAGATTACAGTTGCTTAACTTAAGGAGACGTACATTTAAATCTTTGGGTTATCAAGAAATAAGTTTGTAGTAATTACTCGAAAACAAGGACCTATAATATACATGTTCAAAACAATTAGTAACAAAGAAAACATAGCATTGTACTAAAACAGGCTGATTGTATAGGGTGTTTTTTTAGAGGTATAAATTGCAATAAAACAACGATGTATTATTCGATTGACACGAATTTTTTTTTTATTCGAAAGATAATCTTGTGGCATTACATTTTAAATATGATCAAGCAAGGCGTAGATTCGTCGAATAGGCCCAAAACGAGATTGCCGTTGTTCCCGATTTTCATAAGCGAATTTTGTTTAGCGATTAAGCGCACTTCTCGTTGAATGGCTACGTCAACAAACAAAACTGCCGCATTTGAAGTGAAGCTAATCCACAAGTGTATGTCGAAACACCGTTACATCCAGAAAAACTGACTGTTTGGTGCGCTTTATGGGCTGGTGGAATCCTTCTTCAAAAACGATGAAGGCCACAACGTTACAGTCAATGGTGATCGGTATAGAGCCATGATTACTAACTTTTTCATTCCTGAATTGAACAATCATGATGTCCAGGAGCTGTGGTTCCAACAAGATGGCGCAACATGTCACACAGCTCGTGCCACAATCGATTTATTGAAAGACACGTTTGGTGACCGTCTAATTTCACGTTTTGGACCTGTGAATTGGCCTCCAAGATCTTGTGATTTAACACCGCTAGACTATTTTCTGTGAGGCTATGTAAAGTCATTGGACTATGCGGATAAGCTACAAACGCTTGACCATTTGGAAGACAACATTCGCCGTGTTATTGCCGATATACGGCCACAAATGTTTGAAAAAGTCATCGAAAATTGGACGTCCAGATTGGACTACATCCGAGCCAGCCGTGGCAGTCATATGCCAGAAATAATATTTAAAATGTAATGCCACAAGATTATCTTTCGAATAAAAAAAATTCATGTCAATCGAATAATACATCATTGTTTTATTGCAATTTAAAGTTCTATACCTCTAAAAAAACACCTTTTATTATCATCGTGCATATTTAGATTTGTTAGTGAATAATCAGGGATGTCATTAATGTATAAATTGAAAAGCAGGGACCCAAGGATGCTTTCTTGAGCAACTCCACAGTTTATATTTTTAGTCAGAGAGAGTATCCTTGACTCTCTGACTTGGAAGAAGTGATTCGTAATATAAGATTGGAAAAAGTGAATGAGGGGAGGTTGTAAGTAGTTAGTTTGTTAGTCCTGTTGGCCACTCACAGTCGAAAGTTTTCTGGATATCCAGGAAAACCACGCCTGTGTTCTTTTTCTTCTGAACAAACATAAACACAGAACTTCCGCTTATATGGATAACAAATTACAAATTTAAGTACTACATGAAAAATTAGTACGTTGTGCCAATATTTACTACAATTATATCATTTTAGATTTTTTTTAATGTTTAATCCCACAGAATCTAAGTGGTATTGATCTCCGACTCGTAGTTGATTTTTTGTCAAAATTTGGATTCCCCCCCTGACGCCCTTAAAGATACTGCTGAAGAGCGCTAAATGTCCAAAAATGCAAAGTCCTTGTGTTACCATGGTTTAGAAGTAAGTAGAAGGGCTTGGCTCTAAATAAAGACATTGCTTCATATTTGGGTTCAAAATCACCAGTTCTAGAGGTTGCAATACCGTTATAACGTGATACCGATTACCGGTATTTTGAGCCATTAGGGCAATTTTGTAATACCGGTATATTCACAGGTTTAAATTCCGGTTTTTCGGTATTTACCAGAATTTTTTTAAATTGCCTCCAATATATGTTCAGAGATCGCTAACATAGTAAAATAGTGACCATGAGTTTCGAGTATTATTGCTAGCTCGGACGCTGACCAGTGAGGTTGAACTGCAAACGCTCTCCCTCTGCTACTACGACCGACCGCCACGTGGCATATTGATTCGGCAGTATCTTGTTATTTTCCCCTCCCCATATTGATAGTGCATCTATTATCTACAGCCCTTGTCAGGGCTAACCTGCTTGAGCAGACACTGTAATTCTCCCCTATTTTTTGACCTGATAACAAATGGAAATGGATAATCGAAACGAACCCACGGATATGGACTTAATCGACTCGCCCAGACGAACACCAACTCCTCCACATCTTTTTCGGCATGTGAGCAGATTTTACAAACCAAAGCCCAGCTGCAAAAGATGGAGACTTTCAAAAGTTCAAGCTGGCCTGCATCGCTGAACTTCAAGCCATGCCCGATCACCACCCGGATGAGCCTTTCTACAGACGTGCCGTTTCGGAGCTTCAAGAAGTTGAAGAAACAATTAACTTGGCGGTAAGTGATTTAGCCTCATTTCCTCCTTGTGTTTCCCCTGGCTGCCCTCATCATGATTCAGGATTGAAAATTATTACGCCTAAAAACTCCCCAGATGTAACTCCTACTAAAAGAGTATTAAACCTTAATAGTAACAGGATTTCCAATAAACGAAAAGAAGAATCGGACTTTGAATATCCTCCTCTAAGGAAGACAACTAAAAAGCAAATTTTAAATATTCCAAATGATAGCATTTCGATTTCCCCAAATAGATTTTCCTTACCTAGTGATAGCAATATAGAAGAAATCACAGGTTCTCAAAACGCTATTCCCGTTGTTACTCCCAAACCCCCATCGGCCACTGGCCCTACCCCTTCCGGCAATCAAAACCCCGTTAGTACGCTTCCCCCTCCAGTCATGCTTAGAATCACTGAAACTGTCAGAAGTCAAATGAAAATTATTAATGAAAAGTTCCCTAAGATAAGATCCCGTACAACCGGAGAATTTATTAAACTTTATACCGATAACTTAGAACAATTTCATGAACTGTTAACTTTTGCTAAGAAAACTAAATTCCAATTTTATGAAATTAAACCCAAAACGAGCGCCCCATCAAGGTTGTACTGAAAGGACTGCCCCGCAACTTCAAGGTCGAAGAAATTCAAGCCGACTTAGAAGAACTAGGCTTTACCCCTGAAAAAGTAAATCAGCTAATAGGCCGCCGTAGTAAACAACCTATCCCGGTATTTCTGGTGACTCTCCCAAGAAGTATTGAGAATTTAAAAATCTTCCACTTAAAAACCCTAAGTTACTTAAGCATTCGTGTGGAAGGTTACAACGGAAAAGGTGTCACGCAATGCTACACGTGTAACCACTTCCATCATAATTCAGAGAACTGTCATCTAAACCCCCGCTGCTTAAAATGTGGTGAGGGACATATTACCCGTGAATGCCCAATAACCGAAAGGCTAGAAACTGCCTACTGTATCAACTGCGAAATGTACGGCCACATGGCTAACTGGAGAGGATGCCCCTGTTTCCCAAAGCCCCCTAAGGGCACTGCCCTGAATAATCGTAATTCGTATACTAATGTATACAATAGTATTATAAGACCCATGGATCCTATGCTCAAGCCGCAAATCCAAATAAAACTTCAACCAACTTTAACTCCCAAAATAAACAACCGATGGCACCAAAAGGACCTGTGAATTCTGCTCAAATTGAGGCCAATAGAAATCCCTCTGCAAATAACAGATCCATTCCAAATTTTAATAACAAGTCTAATAATAACTTTAACGGATATAACTTTAACGGAAATATTTTTAATAATAATAATTTTAACTTGCAAGCGACCCTACAAATGACTATGCAATGTTTGTGCCAACTTTCTCAATTTACCCAAGCCATAGCTACTTCAAATCCTAATTTCATGAATAATTTTAACCAAGTGCAAAGAGCAAACAATAACCCAAATCAAATGTACGCCTTATTAGAGGCCTCTTGTAACAATAATAATGGTTAAGTCCCCCATTGGCCTCAATTTGTGTTCTTGGAACGCAAACGGACTGCTTAGACGTAGAGTAGAGCTACGAATTTTTATAGAGAAGCACTCTCCCGATATTTTTCTCATACAGGAAACTCATCTGAGACCTTCGCACACTTTTACAATAGCAAATTACACTTGCTACAGAAATGATAGGATCACTAACGCAACGGCCGCCGGCGGAACTCTTATTCTTATCAAAAATCTCTTAAACATTACTGTCTCCCCACCCCACCTATGCAAGCTATTGAAGCGACTAACATTATTCTAACTCCCCTCGACCATGACCCCGTTTCTATTGTCTCTGTTTACATTCCCCCTTCCTCTGACGATAACTTATTTACAATAGATTTAGAATATTTTCTCCAAACGAGTAGTCATTGTGTCGTCTTCGGCGATTTCAATGCTACTCATAGCGCTTGGAATTGCAATGTAAACTCAAACAGAGGCAAGCATCTTTTAATTTTGCCAATATCTTAAATCTGCACATAGCTTTTCCTGACTCTCCCACAAGATTTGGCCATAACTCAGCTAATACAATAGACTTTGCTTTAATCAAAACTTTTACTACCCTTATACTATTAAATCTATTAATGATCTATATTCTGACCACAACCCTGTTTTCCTAAATTTCGATTTTAAACTTAAAGTGGAATCCTCAAATCCTAGAGCAATTACCACCAACTGGAAGGATTTTAGAATTAATTTAAATAATAACTTCTCTCTTTTTAACTACTATCCGAATAATATTAATAATACCAACGATCTTGAAACCAAAATTACAGAGTTCACTGAAGCGGTCGTCGCTACCCATAGTCACGCCTCCCAGCCAATAGTGAACGCTCACCGAAACTACACTCCAAATCACATTAATCAACTTATTAAGCATAAAAACAACCTACGTAAACGATATCAGCAGACTTTAAATCCTTTTTATAAAACTTTATGCAATAGAGCTCAAGCCAACCTCAAAAAAGAACTTAAAATATATAGTAATGATACTTGGAATGCTAGACTAGAAGCTCTAAATACAACTGACAATAGCCTCTGGGAGGCACAGCGGTTCTTAAAAATAAAAGATCTCAAATTCCTACGTTGAACTGTGCTACTGGTATGGCCGTCACTGATCCGCAGAAGGCTAACCTCCTTGCTAATACGATTAAAAATAACTTCATTGAAAATAACCGCATGCAGGACAACTACGATCAGGATGACGAGGTTGTCACCTCTGCTGTGAATACCTTTCTCTCTTCCCCCCTTCTACTCAAATTGAACCTGTCATGCCTGATGAAATTATTAACTTCATTAAAAATACTAGCTCTAAAAAAGGCCCCCGGTAAAGATACTATCACAAATAAAATGCTAAAAAATTTTCCTATCAAATTAATCCTCATACTAACTATTCTTGTCAATAAAATTCTTAAATTTCATCACTTTCCTAGTAACTGAAAGAAGCTATCATTTTCCCTATTATTAAACCTGGTACAAATAAAAATCTTCCTAATTCATATAGACCTATTTCTCTCCTTTCAACTTTAAGTAAATTAACTGAGTACATTATTCTTAATAGACTTAAAAATTCATTAATGATAATAGCCTAATTAACCCTAATCAATATGGATTTACAAATAAACTATCTACCCTTCATCCTCTTCTCAGACTAACAGAAAGTATTTCGGAAGGTTTCCAAAAAAGAAGAGCACGGGAGTGGTCTTTCTGGATATCCAGAAAGCCTTCGACCGTGTTTGGATTTTAGGACTCACTTTCAAACTAATTACTTACGATATTCCTTCTCCCCTCATTCACCTCATCCACTCGTATTCACTAACAGATCCTTTCGGATCAGAGTAAATGAATCATTATCTAACTCTCATTCCATCTCTGCAGGGTGTCCTCAGGGCTCATTGCTCGGGCCCCTGTTGTTCAATCTCTATATAAATGACATTCCCAGCTACTCACTAACAAATATTAGTCTCTATGCGGATGATACGGCCATTAATGCCACGTACAAAAACTTAAAGACTGTTACCTTTGCCATTAACAAACACCTCAAGCTGCTAGAAAATTATTACGACAGATGGAAAATTAGTATCAATGTAGAAAAATCTTGTGCCGTCATCTTTACCAAAAGCGCACCATTCCTCCCCTCTCATAATGTTCAATAAACAAATTCCCTGGTCTCAGAATACCAAATATCTTGGCGTTATTTTTGACTCGCACTTAACTTGGAAACAACACATATTACACGTTCGCGATAAGTTCCGAAAAACAATGTTTAAATTTTTTTCCCCTAATTTCCCGGAACTCACATTTAAGTAGAGATAACAAAGTGCTTCTTTATACAGCCGTTATGCGTCCAATACTCGCTTATGCCTGTCCAGTATGGGGTTATGCTGCTAAAACCAATATTAATATTTTAAATACTCTGCAGAATTCATATATTAGAATGATTGTAAATGCCTGCCGCTACATGAAAAATGATCGCATAAATAAAGCTCTTAAAATCACTAGTTTTAAAAGCACATATTCAAAAATTAGCTATAAATTTTTTCGATAATTTGCCAAATACTAATAATGTAAATATGTTAAATCTAAACGATTACAACTGTAACGATAATACTAAAGGCCAAGAAGAATCCTTTTGGATTCTTACAATCCGCCTTAGCTTTTTATCCCTGCAATAATTTTTTAATTATTGCACCCTAGTAAATTTTTAAAATTTTTTATTATTTTTCTTTCAATATTTATTTAATCTCCACACCCAACTGGACAAGTATATATTTTTAACTTTTACCCCCATGGGCAGCCAGCCTGAGGCTAAATTCACTTCTACCTCCAATTCACTGAGAGAGCAGTCCTAAGCTCTCAGCACCGTATAAAACTTTAACTCCAAGTAGTCATCTCTAAGCCCCTCCTCCCGGATTCCATCACCACAGCCAAATCGCCGACATGTCACTCCGCAGACTGAAAAAACCAACGAAGTCAAGTCCTGCATCACAGACATCATGATATGGGATTGAGGACTGTTTATCAGTCCAGGTACCCAAAAAAATAGACTGTCATCCACTGTCATCCACATAGTAAAATAGTACTAATGAAAATAATTCTCCACAAAATATTATCCTTCAAACCTTGCAACAAACTATACAAGCTTTAACTCTTTTAACTCAGCAAGTTTCAAACCTTAACTTTAACAACCCAGCCCCCAAGCCTAAGAAAAATAAAAGTAAACTCACTAAAAAAGACTTGCAAGCCCTACTAGAGGCTCTTATTGATGATGATGATGATTAGACACAATTTGATTGGTTTAAACATCTGTTCATGGAATGCAAACGGCATTTTAAATAAAATTATGGAATTTAAAATTTTCGTAGAGAAGTACGCTCCCGACTTAATTCTTATTCAGGAAACACATGAGACCTAAGTACAACATAAATATACCAAATTACATCTGCTACCGCAATGACAGAGACACGGGCGAGAGAGCGCGCGGCGGTACTTTAATTCTCATCAGGCGCAATCTTCCCCACTATAATCTACCCACTCCCCCACTCCAGCACATCGAGGCTACGATCGTAGCTCTCACCCCACCTAACTTCAATCCCATTTCTATTGCTTCCGTATACGTTCCGCCTAAATCGGACGAGAGATTGTTCACTCTAGATTTTGAACAACTCCTTCAGACCAACAGTAATTGTGTGATCTTTGGCGACCTTAACGCCACACACAACGAGTGGAACTGCTTAGTCAACTCCACGAGAGGAAAGCAATTAAAAACGTTCACGGATACACTCAATTTAACTATTGCGTATCCCAGTTCCCCACCCGCTTCGGCCACGGGACTTCAAATACTCTAGATATTGCCGTCATAAATAACTTTAATTTCCCTTCACTATGGATTCCATTCCGGAGCTTTCCTCCGACCATAACCCAGTATTCCTTAATTTTTCCCTTACTTCGCCTATACATCAAGACAACGCTCGAGCAGTTACCACCTGTTGGTCTGATTTTCGCAATAACTTAAAAAGTTCTGTTCGTTTATCCGATTTTTCGGGCATTCGAAATCCTAATGTGCTGGAAGATAAAATTTCTCTTCTCACCGCCGCCGTTTGCTCCGCCCACCAACAAGCGTCTAAGCCAATAGAAAACAAGAAACACTCCTTCACTCCAAACCACATACACGAACTCATTTACATCAAAAATAAAGCTAAAAGATTGTACAATCGCACCTTAAATCCAATACACAGAACTAATTATTACAAAGCACAAGCAAATTTAAAAAAAGCACTCAAAAACACTCACAACAATCCTGGCCAACTAGACTTGAATCGCTCAACACAACAGACAACAGCCTTTGGCAGTGTCAGAAGTTTTTTCGCAAAAAACGCTCATCTATTCCTAATCTCATTAGCTCTTCTGGCCCCGCTTGCAGCGATGATCAGAAAGCTAATCTTCTTGCTATAACCCTCAAAGATAACTTTACTGAAAATGAAAGACCTAATGGTGAATATCCTATTGATAACACGATTACTACTACTCTTGAAAATTTTTTCTCTCACCCCTCCCCATTACCCCTACTGATCCAGATGAGGTTCTCAACTATATTAAAACTCTTTCTAACAATAAAGCCCCAGGAAAAGACAATATTACTAATAAAATGGTCAAGCATTTCCCTCTTAAAATTATTCTGCTTTTAACTTTTTAATCAATAAAATTCTTCTTTTAAGACATTTTCCAAATAACTGGAAAATAGCCATTGTTTTCCCAATTAAGAAACCAGGTAAAAATAGCAAGTCTCCTTCGAGCTACCGACCCATTTCCCTTTTAAGTATTCTCAGTAAAATTACGGAGCACATTATTCTTAATAGAATTCATAACTTTACGGATAGCATTAATTTCATAAATCCCAATCAATATGGATTCACCAGGCACCTCTCCACCTACCACCCACTACTCAGATTGACTGAAAAAATCACTTCTGGATTTCAGAGAGGCAGATCCACTGGAGCTGTCTTTCTCGACATTCAGAAGGCTTTTGACAGAGTTTGGGTGAGTGGTCTCATTTACAAACTAATTATTAACAATTTCCCCCCTGCACTAATTCATTTAATTAATTCCTATCTAGTCAATAGATCTTTTCAAGTTAAAGTCAATAACACTCTTTCCAGCACCGTTTTTATCAAAAACGGAGTCACTCAAGGAAGCCTCCTCGGTCCCATTCTTTTCAACATCTATATTAATGATATTCCCTCTCATACACTAACTATGACTAACATTTATGCGGATGACACTTCCATTTCGGCCACCTACAAAAATCACCACACAATTACTAAAGCACTTAATGCACACCTAATACAGCTAGAAGAATTCTTCAATACATGGAAAATTAAAATAAACGTAGATAAAACAGTCGCAGTTCTTTTCACCAGGAGAAGAAAGCCATGCACACCACCTACTCTGTATTCCACACCACTACACTGGTCTCAGAGCACTAAATACCTAGGACTTGTCTTAGAGAAAAATCTCACCTGGAAACAACACATATTACATGCGCGTGACAAATTCCGGAACGCAATGCGATCCCTTTATCCCTTAATTTGCCGGAATTCTCATTTAAATATTTATAATAAGGTACTTCTCTACACTGCCGTCCTGCGGCCCATTCTCGCGTATGGATGTCCTGTGTGGGGCTATGCAGCCAATTCTAATATAAAACTTTTAGATAACGCTCAAAATGCATTAATTAGAAATATCACCAGAGCATATAGATATAATAGAAATAGAAATATTTATAAAGTTCTCAAAATTCCTACATTTAAAGCTCATATAAAAAAAATAGGTCAAAAATTCTTTGACAATCTTTCAAATATAAACAACGTTAACATTCAAAATCTAGAGAACTACGATCCTAATATCTATAAAAAGAGACCCAGAAGAATATTACTGGACTCTTACAATCCTCCATAACATTAATTCCCGGTCATTCCCATGTGGAGAATGACCACCTTTGCTAAATTTTATTTTTTCTTAAATTATTTCTTTTTAGTTCAATTATTAATTTTTTAATTTAAATTCAATTACCCACACAGGCACCCACTTTAGTTCCCATCTCTATTTTCTTAATTACATACTCGACACCAGGCGCAGCGAATAGAGTTCTCGCTCACCGACTCCTGACGACCAATAGCAGACGAGCTTCTCGTCTGCTTGCACGAACTTGGACTTGATTTTTTCTGAGACCGCCGAAACCAACAGTTCGCCCCGCCCACTGTCTCCTTCCACATCCACCAATAAGGAAACACCATCTCGAAAGCAGGCCAACCAACATCAAGCGCCCAATACATTAAGTATGGGACGGAGGAACGCTTCGCATTCCAGTGCCCAAAGATGTCAAGCGATCATAGTAAAATAGTATACGTTTTTGTTTTTATGTCTCCCTAATGGGTGAAATTAATTAGACGGTGAATATAAAGTTGCATCGTAGAAATAAGTGAAGTAAGAAAATATGTGAATCGTCTAAGGAGCAATCTAAATCGTCTGTCTAAGGAGGCAGGCCATAACTATCCTATTACAACTCACGGTGAAAACTGCGCACGCACCGGATCCATAGTCTGATATTCGCGTATCTGGGACGACAAAGTTGTAGTTGTGAAGAAAATGCGTATATTTGGGTTTTTTTTAAAAAAAATTGGTAAGTTTTTTATTCATATTTGTATTGGTATGTCATACTTTAGGATTCAAAATATTTTTCTTCAAATTCATTATATATGTATTCATAAATAATAACCCATATTAATGATTGAGAATAACTTCAAAAAACACAGAAAATCAGTTGATAATACTTCGGTTTTGTTTCATTATTTATCTGAGAATATCGCGCATTTTAAAATTATATCACGCATTGCTAACAATACCACCAACTAGCGTAGGTGCCAAAAGAGCGTTTTCTTCGACAGCTGGTAATTTTTGCACAATAGTACGTTCCAGACTTCTTGACAGTACATTTGATGCATTATGCTTTTTTTAAATCACATTTCAAAAATTTGTATTAGTACCACAGATTGAATAGTGATATTTACACTATTTTGTGATTTAAATAAATAAGATGTTACTTTAATTTTTTGTGATTCTTTATGTAACGTTTTAATTTATAAGTTACACATTATTTTTGTGGTATTTACACTTTCTAATAAAACTGACAAATAAAACAAAGAAACAGCTGTGTTTTTTTTTTCTAAAATTTCTACTACCGGTATTAAGACCTAAAAAATACCGAATACCGGTATTGAACCTTTGGTCCGATATTGTAATCTCTAACCAGTTCTAATCAAGTGTAGTCCTCGGTACTGGGACATGGTCAAAATTCCGAGTTCTCTAAATATAGCCCTTGAAGTAGCTTCAGTGAGTGAGTAATTAATTATCAAAGTCGCAATCTAAAACAAGTCGAGGGTTGTTGGAGATGCACCTTGGAAGATTTAACCATGGTCACATGACAAATACGATACCTGAGCTGGCAACCTACTTTTCTTAATCTCGCACCAAGTCAGTTTAAGCAGTTTCATTTTTGACGGTAGTCTAATGGACGGTAGCCTAATGGTAATGGTCACTATGCTAATGCCCGAATTCCACCCACGGCAAGACGTGGTAATTTGGAGAGGGGGTGTAGGCTCAGGTTCATCTTTGTCTCTTCACAGGCATTAAAAAATACAAGATTTGTCAACAATAACCCTCGTATTCCTGTTTAGTGCGATGTGAACAACAGTCAAGTAACAAGAACGACACTTCAACTCTAGCAACCCACTCTCCGAAATTCCAGAGAATGTCAACGTGAGTATTTCGAACCTCGAGACATTGAACATGCTTCATCTCCTTTATAAGTCATGTCTTCAGAACTTGAGCCCGCTACTATAAAAGCGAGTGTGCTTGACCATGACCATTTGGCAATCCCGACCATCTACAAATATCTGGCCTTCAGTCCTTGAATCGAGTATAATGAATTTAAGCGCGAGTTCTTTGTGAGGAAAGTGTTCTGCGAAAATATATCTTATTTCTAGAAACATCTTATTTTCTATTTTAGTTTTTTTTATTGTGAGTCCAAAGACTGTGTTGATTTTAAGATGAAATTAGGAATTATTTGTTCCTGCTTTGTGTTCGAACAAACACATGTTTCAAAACATATGTTGCTCTATGTAAGAGTGTTTATTTTAAACTTCTACACATTAAAGTGAATATTTATGGAATTGTTTTGTTTTCGAAAGATAAATTTAATAAAGTTTTATTACGGTAAAGATATTAGATAATGAATTTAAGAAACATATTTTTTTAAAAAAAGGGAGTAAGTACTTTAAATGACCCTCCAAAAATCCTTTTTCATTTTTGTAAGATTTCTTAAGCCAGTTCAAGTTTGTAAAATGATAGAATAAAATAAAAATAATTCCATACTTTTACATAAAATGAGAATAAAGGTTATAGTTTCGTAAATACTGCTATTCCTTGTCATTCAAAACGTTTGCTATTTTTCATTCTGAGAGTATTTTGAATAGAAATTCCTACTAAAAAGTTGCGGTATAAAGCAGATCATGATATCCGAGATTAAATACGTGTAGGAGTATTTTACAAAATAATTCCATAAGAAAATTTTTAAAAACCAAATCACAAATATAAAACTTCCTTTAAAATTTGATGAGGTCAAACCACTTCCTGAAAATTGTAACATAATGCTTATTTACTTGGGAGGGGGGACTTATGATTGAAATTCTCATCAAAAGAGTAATGAAGTACAATCGTGTTTTTCATTTAATTTAATTCAACCCTTAAGGAAACTTCATAATCAATTTAGTATGTTACAATTTCTACTCGCAGTGAAGTACCCTTACGGTATGGTATTTTCTCTCATGGCTTTCCAAACGTGAACGAACCGCAAAGCCTTTCTGGTAGAGCGAACATCGATGCGGCCACTGGTTGGACTGCAGGTAGGAATGATGCAACAGTTGATATGATGTTCGATCTGTCGTACTACAGCATTTACAACGATGAACTATAATGTCACTTGAATTCATTTTCTCTCTCTTGAATCCTGCTTCAGACCCCTCTCCACACAGTGTGCATGTATAACACAGTCCCAGTGAGTGAGTGAATATTAACATCGCCCTGTTCTGCTACACGAGGGATTTTGGCGACGGGCTACGTAATTTTGAACCATGGTCAAGTGACGTGGACGACACCTGAGCTGGCACCCCCTCTCCTAATTACCACACCACACCTACGGGAGGACGTTTCAGCTCTGGACAGATTTAACGTGCATCGCTGCCCAACACGGCCACGGCGGGTCTTTAGTGGTACTGGGCTCGAACTCATGACATGCTTCCATGATCCGTTGCCTTTACCACTGGGCTACTACAGCCCAGCACGGTACCAGAGGACCAACATAAATAAATCTTTTTCTGTTTCTTCGAATGTATATTTCGAGAGTAAAAAAAAGTAAGAAAAGTCTTCTTTAGAAGGATTTACGTTGCCTTCAGCCATATTAAGGGAATAACTCTAAATAAATCACTGTTATAGAAATATAATACTTTCCAAATAGCTATCAACAAATACAAGCAGGGAAATCAACTTATAGTAGTGATTTGAAAAGTTTGTATACTATCTACGAAAAAAAGCATGTTACCATTTCCGAGTCATATAACGACTATTTTCTATAACAGTCATTGATTGAATATTAACGTCGCACTTTTGAGGGCTATTTTCCATATAACAGTGGCACCCCCTGGTTTCAGCTGCTTTAACGTGCATCGCTGCCCTACACGGCGGGTCTTTAGTGGTACTGTGGTTGGTGCTGCTGGGAGTCGAGTGGTTAGGGTCACCAAAGAGAGCCAAAGGTTAGAGGGCTGAAAATCCTTTTGAATTTCCATGTAGCGCAGTTGTTCCGCTTGAAATGAGAAGTGTTAAGTCATCCCGTTAGTGTGGTATGAAGTACGCATAATGGACTGCCAGCTCAAATATCGTTCTCGTCAAGATGAAAATTTCTTCAATAATAAACCCTTTGTTTCAATATACGACTTTAAAAAACAATAAACAATTTAATTAGTAGCTTTTTTACATGCATTTTATAAAGTTTAAGTTTATCTAAAATTTTTAATTTTAGATAATAGATTTTTTTTTATTCTAATAACTGATTAAATTATCTTTCTACAGAAAAAAAATTAAACATAAAAACTCAAAACTTTTAGTCAAAGTTGTTAGTTCACAGCAGTCTTAAAGATACTGTATGCGTATTTTTGTTCTTTAAGCTGAAGAGCATTGAGTAGCAGTATGCTTTTTTTAAAACAATTTCTTATTCTAAATTTATCCTTCATGTCTAATCAGCTCACATTATAACATAAATAATTAGAAGTTCCTTGTTTTTGTGAAAATGGAGACCAAATTCGTTTTCGCAAGTTCATTATATATTTTCAGTTCGATTCCATCAAAGTGTTTGAAGTACTTTCGAATACTTTCAGTGTCGAAGGGCATTTCATCTCTTTTTCATATTTCTGCGTCTTACTGACATCAGAAAAGTTCTATTTTTAGAAAGATTACTTCAAATGTCATTCGTCATTTCATTTTGGGTTTACTGAATCGATCATTATTGTTTAAGATGTCTTTCACAACGTTAATCATGCTTTTCATATATTTTATGTGTTTCGTCCAATATCATTATACTGAGTACATTAAAAGTTACGAAACGCTGAAGAACTTACAGCTGTTGATGTGTTTATTTAAAGTAAATAGTTTAATTTTGTTCTCGGTTGAAGAACATAGTATTTCCTCATATTCGTATCATTCCTTGGAAGCTGCGTGAGTTCTTTAATTTACGTCTTGAAATATTTCATGCAGAATTTTTCATTTGGGCTCGTTTTAAGTAGACTTTATCGATTTGTTTTTGAAGTGATAACTTCTTTAGGTGCGTTTTGTTGAAGAATGAACTTCAAAGAAGCGTCATGTTCGGGTGCGTTACAGTGATTCGGCTCCAATCCTAAATCACGCTCGATTCGACAACGCGCGTTTAGTTTTGAATTTCACACTTTTTAAGAGCATGTTTTTTTTTTGTTTCTTTTGTTTTGTTCATTTTTTTAGGAGAAATTATATTTTCTTTATTTAAATAAACTTTCACGACACTCCAATAGGAAGACTTCGAGTCTCTATACCGATTTAACGGGCATTAACCCTTCTGCACGATTGGATTTGAGTGGCGTCAAGACTCGAACTCAGGAGCTGCCATGCGTTAAATCATTAAAAGCGCAAAGTACTTATGTTTGCACAGTGCGGGAGAATGCTGAATGAATTACCAGCTTAGATGTCATCTTTGTCACTTGAGCTTGGTCCAAAAATTTAATCAAGTAATTTATTTTGGTTGATGTCACTTCCAATAGACGTCAATTGAGGTGTCGTCCTTGTCTCTTGATGGTGGATACAAATCTCTAGTTCCGATTAGTGCAATATTGACTTTGAGGTAAAATCCTAGGAGAGCCCCCACCCTTGGCGACAAACCGAACAAAGCGCCAAGTCAGAACAAGACGGCGCCAAGCGAAACCGAGAATGGCGGCAAGGGAATATAGAGGGATAAGGTGGATGCGTAATGAAAATATAAGTAAACAATACAAAAATTAAACATTTAAAGTAAAAAATATAAAAACAGCACTTATTTTCTTACTGCTGATCTTTTCCGAGTGGAGGGTACAGTGTAACAACAGATTTTAAAAAAGCCTTACAGGTCTCATCGCTAAGCGAATGATCGTGTGAGCGCCGCCATATTTATTCTGCGAGGTAATGATCGAACATACATTCGGCGTGGCTGATACGATTTCGAAGAAAACATTTTATTGCCGACCATGTTACATAATGCCGATTATTACATTTAGGACATTCATTACTCGAAGCAATCAATCTCCTTCCTTCATACACCATTCTCTCTCAATCAATTCTTTCTTACCTTTCGCATTCAGTACAGTAAAATATTCTAAAGTATATTTCCTCGCACACGCAGCCAGCCCGAAGCCCAACAACAAAATGAAATTCAAAATGCGCGCAAACAAAATACGAAAATGCTAGAAATAGTTAGGGTTGCCATATGTAGTGTTTAAAAGTAGGGTTACCAAGATGGCGCAATTATCGCTAAACAAAGTAATTCGCGCCAAGGGTGTGAGCTCTCCTAGGAGTGAACCGTAAACCTCGTAATTTTAAACTACACGTAAATGACAAAGAGGACATTTATGTTGGTACCCCACGCCAGCGTGAGGACTTGGAGTCTTCACAGCATTTCTTTAGTGGCAACGGGATCGATCCCGCTACTTGACAGCACAAGTTCGTGACCATGACCTTTCATCTACCGTGACCACGTAGGGACATCAAGACTGGAAATCCCTACTCCGAAAAGTTAACCATGAGTTCACCGTTATGAACACTACTAAAATATTATATGTAATAGTTATAAAAATATCTTATAAAGGGTGTTTTTTTGAGAGGTATAGAACTTTAAATTGCAATAAAACAACGATGTATTATTCGATTGACATGATTTTTTTTTATTCGAAAGATAATCTTATGGCAATTTATTTTAAATATGATTTCTGGCATAGAACTGCCACGGCTAGCTCGGATGTAGTCCAATCTGGACGTCCAATTTTCGATGACTTTTTCCAACATTTGTGGCCGTATATCGGCAATAACACGGCGAATGTTGTCTTCCAAATGGTCAATCGTTTGTGGCTTATTCGCATAGACCAATGACTTTACATAGCCCCACAAAAAATAGTCTAGCGGTGTTAAATCACAAGATCTTGGAGGCCAATTCACAAGTCCAAAACGTGAAATTAGGCGGTCACCAAACGTGTCTTTCAATAAATCGATTATGGAACAAGCTGTGTGACATGTTGCGCCGTCTTGTTGGAACCACAGCTCCTGGACATCATGATTGTTCAATTCAGGAATGAAAAAGTGAGTAATCATGGCTCTATACCGATCACTATTGACTGTAACTTTGTGGACTTCATCGTTTTTGAAGAAGTACGGACCAATGATTCCACCAGCCCATAAAGCGCACCAAACAGTCAGTTTTTCTGGATGTAACGGTGTTTCGACATACACTTGTGGATTAGCTTCACTCCAAATGCGGCAGTTTTGTTTGTTGACGTAGCCATTCAACCAGAAGTGCGCTTCACCGCTAAACAAAATTTGCTTACGAAAATCGACCATTATTTTAGAAATAAAATTGCACAATTTGAAAGCGTTGTTCAGGCGTGAGTCTGATCGTGATGAATTGCCAAACCAAACTGAGAAAAAAGTACTTGACAGCTGTTAAATCGGTCGCCATCTTGGAAAGTAATGCCAACTTAAACTTCTATCCCTGGAAAAAAACACTGTATATATACACTCAGGAACTTTGAAAATAGCGACCCAAGAAGGAAGCTAAGTACAATCGCGAAACTTTGCAAATAAGTAGAGCGTAATGTGATATGCAAATGTTCCAAGTTTTGTCCCAATACGCATGCTCATACACGCATAAGTGGCACTACAATCAAGAAGAGGGTGCTGTATAAGCCAGCGCAAATTCAAAGATTCATAAACGTGACGATTACCCGCCGATTGTAGAAAGACTTTGGTAAGCGACACATGACAGGTAAACGTGCTAGAAGACATTTGTCACAGTTAAGTGAGTTTAAGAGAGGCCTGATCATCGGGATGAAAACTGCAGGTTGGTCGACGCGCCGTGTTGGTGGCCAGGTGGATCGTTTGGAGTGTGCCGTTAGAAATTGGGAGCAGTGGACATGAGAAGGTACCCACGCACGGAAAACTGGGACTGGAGCGACCAGGAAGACCACGAGGAGAGAGGATCAAAGGATCGTGCGGCAAGCACTTGTGGACCCCACAGTGACTCGTCCAACGATACGAGCAGACGTAGGCGTAGTAATTCTTCCACAAACAATTTCCAGACACCTTGCAGAAGCAAATCTTAAATCCAAGCGCCCTTTCCGTGCACTCCCTTTAACACCGGAACATCGGCAACTGCGTCTAGAGTGGTGCTTAGCCAGATCAATGTGGAATGTCACAGATTGGCAAAAGGTTGTGTTTAGTGATGAATCCTGGTTTGTTTTGGGGACAGGTGATAACCGTGTACGAGAGTGGAGGCGCCCTACTGAGCGGTACAATTCCCCCCCGCACTGTTCTACGTCACACTGACCGCAAAGCTGGTGTAATGGTCTGGGGGGCATAGCCTATGATAGCCGGTCCACTTTAATTGTGATGCGTGGAACCTTAACGGGCCAACGTTACGTTGATGATATTCTTCGACCTCATGTAGGACTTTTCCTGAATGATCTCCCAGGGGCAATTTTCCAGCAAGATAATGCTCGTACGCATACAGCAAGAGGTGCTCAAGACTTCCTACGTCGTTTTCAGACTGTTCCATGGCCAGCCCGCTTCCCCCGATTTGTCCCCTGTAGAGCACGTGTGGGAACAACTAAAACGGCAGATGCTATCGTGTCACTCTGTACATGATTTAGAGTTGGCTGTTCAAGATTTGTGGGCCCATCTGCCTCAGGACAACATAGGTGTCTATTCAACTCAATGCCGGTGAGTGAGTGAGTGAAGATTAACGTCGCACTGTTCAGCTACACGAGGGCTTTTGGCGACGGACCACGTAATTTTCAACCATGGTCAAGTGACGTGGACGACACCTGAGCTGGCACCCCCTCTCCTAACTACCACACCACACCAACGGGAGGACGTTTCAGCTCTCGACAGATTTAGCGTGCATCTCTGCCCTACACGGCGGGTCTTTAGTGGTACTGGGCTGGAACTCGTGACAAAGCCAGCCACGATCCGATGCCTATACCACTCGGCTACCGCGGCCGTCAACTCAATGCCGGACCGTGTGGCGGAATGTATTGCAGCTGGAGGTGGTCCAACGCGTTATTGAAGTTGCCCAGTATTTGTGTCGTTGCACACCTTGCATTCCTTTAATTGTCTTGTTTTTGAGATCAAGTGAATCTCTCATGTGTATTAAATTTCATTTCAATCCGATGCTTTCTTCTTGGGTCGCTATTTTCAATGTTCCTGAGTGTATACAGGAAAATAAATATATACTTAAAAATAGATTACACCAGTGTTTTTCAAAGTGTGGGCGCGCCCCCTGGGGGGCGCGAACGTATCGAAAGTTTAAAGATTTTTTTTAAAAAAATAACCGGAAAGAGAAGTAAAACAAAATGCTTTCATCCATAATAAAAAAAATACACACAACACTGACATAATTTATGTTTATTATCTGGCTTTTTCCGTCATCAAATAGCTATCTTTGATCCCAAAACCAAATTAAAGAAAAAAAACATTTTTGTTTATTTGCTGGTATTTCCTCAATGAGAGATTTTTATTACGTTTTAACATAAAATATTACTCGTTAAAAGAAAACGAAACCCAGACCCTGAGAAAAATTCTAAGATAAACAATTCACCACTGTAATTATTATTGAAATGCTGTACATTAGTTGTAGAAAAAGAAAAGGAAGTCATGATTCACTTTTCAGCCAGGCTGCATAGTACGTTTGCTAATCATTTGATTGACCTTCAATCTTATGGTATGGTTATTATCAATATTAGTTCCCTCCCATCTTTTATGCGTTTGCTTTTCGTTTAGGGAAATTGTAAATAATTGAGTTTTGCGATATTTGGAAAAGAATTGATTGGTTTAACATTTCTGTAGGATAATTGAAAAGTGTCTGATTTGCGTCCTTTATTATGGTCTTGTACTTTTGAATCATTTTAGTTCAGTTTTATTGGATTTTTTCTCAAATCATCAAAGAATTGAATAGTCCTTGAAAGAAGGTAAGTATACTTTCTATAAATTAAAATATTCACTAGAATTCCGATTTGTATCGTGCACAGTAAAAATAATTCTAAACAAATGATTGGGGTGACTGAGTCCCCCCGCACTACCATTAATGTTAGTATCGAGTACGCGCCTGCTCTCGGGTTAAAACATTTTGAAGTCTTCTCGCTTTAAATGTTAAAAAGTAACAATTATTCTTCATCGGAATTTTATATTCTTTTTCATAATTTAACATTAATTCTAAATGCTAATTGTGTGAGGTTTAAAATTACAGTTCTTTTAAACAGTTATTTACAATTATAGCATTTATCTAAAAAAAGTCATTTTACATTTTTGTACACAATGTCGTGAACACAGTTTTACTCTCCTTACAGTTCAGCTATTATATCAAGAATAATGTTTTATTTTTTTTAAAAAATGAACTCGTGCGAAGAGTCGGTGTTTCAGCCAGTATACGTTTGATGTATCAGTACTGAAGAAGGTATTTTATAAATAATTTTTTATTACTGAATTTGGCCGCGGTAGCCGAGTGGTATAGGTATCGGATCGTGGCTTGCCTTGTCACGAGTTCGAACCCAGTACCATTAAAGACCCGCTGTGTAGGGCAGCGATGCACGTTAAATCTGTCGAGAGCTGAAACGTCCTCCCGTGGTGTGGTGTGGGAGTTAGGAGAGGGGGATGCCAGCTCAGGTGTCGTCCACGTCACTTAACCATGGCTCAAAATTACGTGGTCCGTCGCCAAAAGCCCTCGTGCAGCTGAACAGTGCGACGTTAATATTCAACCAACTAATCAACTGCAGATGAAGTAATCGGTTGCTAATAAGGATCAAGCAAATGTTGTACCTTTAAAGGTGTTTTAACATTAACTATTTTCCACCATTTACAAATTAAAGAAATAAAAATTGATGTTCCATAACTAATTAGTTTATGTTGCTCTCCTAATACTTGAAGCCCCTGAATAACAAAATTATTGAATATCTTAAGCACAAGTTTCACATTTTGTTTTTCAAGATTTGATGGACATAAAGCCTTCAAAGTTAAACCATAAGCAAACTTTACTAAATAATTACTTTCTATGTCATATAGTTGTTTAAGTGTAGAGAAATTTGTTTCTAATAATGGAAACTTATTATGATCTTCAAAATCCGGAAAATAAAATCATTGATCTGCATTTTTTTGATTAATCCAATTACTACGAATCCATTGAAAAATGTGCACTGAATCAATAACAAAAAAAAAGGATAAGAAGCATCAGAAGGATGGGGATATACAATGCTCAATTTGGGAGGAACAGAAAAGTTTGACATTGCTTTTCGATTTATAGAATTATTGTCAGAAACTACACCTATAACTTTGAATCCTATACCATCAAGCTATACGACAGTTTTTTTAACAACAGCAAATAAATTTTCTCCATCAATTTTTTTCACTGGCATTATATGAACTACTTCTTTGAGAGGAGAAAGAAGACATTGAATCATAAACATATATGCTGAAGTAGCAGCTTGTTCACTGTTATATGCCATCCCTAGAATATTACCCCTTTAAAATCTAAATATGGCTTTTTTTTAAATGGTTTTCGTCAAGCATCAGTATGACAGTTTTGTCAACAGATTTTAGGATAGATTTACAATTTTTTTTCATGTATGCTACAAAGTTTTCAATTGATTGTTCTGTTTGAGGATTAGTTTTTAAAGATGTACAAATTTTGCGCAAAGTTCTGGGATGGGGAATATTGAGATATCCTGAATTTCTTAAACATTTATAGGCCTGAGGTGATATGGATTGTAATATACAAAAAAAAAAAACATCATTTCAGAGGAATATATAAACGAAAACTTTCTGCTAGTTAAAAACTTGAGTTGGTCAATTAAGAAATGGAGTGCAATTTTTTTATCATCATCTAAATCTGAAAACATACTTTCTAAATGATTAACAATAAAACCAAATGCTGTAGGAAAATTATGGGAGCTTTTCATTTCTATTCTGAGAGCCATTTCGTGTAATATTTCATTTACAACAATAGTATTATTAACTTTTACAGGAAATTTGTAGTTACTAATTTGATCTTTGTTTGACCTATGTGAATTGTTAAATTCGTCTATTTATAAACACTGATGATTTAATAAAAGGAAATATTATTGTGTCTAGCATCATAATTATTACTAGATCCTTTTTAAAAATGAGTCTATATGTCCTGAAGCTCATCTGCATTTAAACACTCTACTAATTCAGAAACGATGTAAATGATTTCTTTTTTTCGAATTCTTCCTTGTAAATAATGCTTGCTTGGATTGAGCGTTGTAAGTGTTCATTTTCTAATCTTTGCAGTCTCTGCTGAGGACATTCACAAGCAGGATTTCCAGAGGTAGAAAGATATGTGGGGAAATCTGTAAAAGTAGTTGGTACAGCAAAATTTTGTATATAGTCTGAAACCCTTTAAGGTCACACATACCTTCTCTCCAGTCTTTTTCATTGTAAGCTTTGGTGTATCTTCTTATTGCATCATCCGAAAAGTGTAATCCACAAACCTATAAAATTAAATATATATATATATATATATATATATATATATATATATATATTGTTTTGCATCAACAAAAAATATTTGTTAGAATTAACAAAAATTTCTCTGATAATTTGATTTTTTTTAAATGAAGTTATGAAATTAACGAATTGTGAGGTTAACGCTGAGTCATGTTTATCTGTTTTCAGCTTACTTTTACAGCTTTATATTTTCTTACTTTTAAAGTCATCCTAATAGTTAAAAAATCAGCTAGTTTTTTTTGTTGTGTGTTTTGCATTTTGTATCTCACATCATATTAATATACAAAATATACAATAAATGGTTGCTTATGTCCATATTTACATTGACTACGAGCTATATATCATAATGGGTTTTCTTTGATAACAAACTATTAATATTTAAGGTACTTTCGTTGATTCTACGAAAAGGTATTTGGTATAAATGACACAAAAATAAAGCAGCAATAGCAAACACACTAGACAGTTTTTGTCTCATTAACAATGCTTGTTTGGGCTCATTTTTAAAAACAAATTTTATTAGGGCTACAAAATATTTATTTCATAAACAAAACACCTTTATCATTATAGATGAATAAAAATGAATTGCCAATGTTTAAGAAATTCCCATGAAGAAAAAAGAAATGAGTACATTTTCAAAGGTCTTATCGAACAACCTATTACAGTTATTTGTAGACTTTTAAAATAAAGATATTATTACAATTTCCATAAATAGAATAAAATAAAAAAACTTACTTTCGAATACTTTGATGGAGCAAAATCTATTCTTGAAATGGCTTGTATCCATTTATTTCGAAGAAAGTCTTCCTTTGGGAATCCAAAAATTTGTCGTGTCTCAGTATCTTTATAATCGCTATTGCAATTCGGTACAACTCATTTTTTATGATCTTATCCAAAATCGTCACAAATAAATTGAAAATCTGCAATAAAAATGTAGAAAGCAGCGAACTGTACAGGAGCAACAATCAAAATGGTGTAGGCGAGTAAAGTGAACTTCAAATCAGGCGAGATTTCTATACCTACTATATGTGACGTCACAAGCCTCTCTCATTTCAGTAGCCAGGCCTTGTATCTAGGAGGTGTTAGTAGTAACCAGCCTTTTTCTTTCTTTTTATTTTGGGGAGCAAAATTCGCACTTGAAACTCATTTTCTCTAAAAAAAACTATTAAAAACTTCCTCACGGTACTCCATACTTCCTATTTCGATCAGTTCTTAAAATATTGCATTTTTTTTCAATGTGACATAATTTAATTCATTGCCTACTGTGGTAATTACCATACTCAAAGTCTTCACAAACCTAGTTTCAAAATCTGAATAAAGAAAATATAAATGTTGAGGGCAAGTTGAAACGTCATTTTCTAGGTGCATTGAGAAACTAGGAAAATTCGCGAAGTCCAATATTACACTCCTTTACTTAAGTCTGGAAAAAAACGCTGAAATAATTCTTCTTGCTTTAATAAAAGTTATGCTGCCACTTGACACTGAAAATCAACCTCATTAAATTTAGTAAATAAATCTGCTAAATATGGTAAAATTTGGTTTCCAATGGATTAAAATTGGTGCAATGAAGATTAAAATGCCAATGCATATTCGCATTTGACCTGACTAATCTTGAATGAGGTTGAAATTTCAACATCCGGTGCTAATAACCCTCGTGGTGCTTCAGAAAGGGATGTCAATAAACAATCAAGCAAATAAGCAACATTCCGTTAGTGGACCGTAGTAAACTTACCGAACATGGACCGGTTCATGGTGAAAAAATGGTTGGGAATCACTATTCCAAAGCAATCACATATAAATGGCTAAAGCACAAGCATTTCGAGGAATAGACATTTCGCATATAATATCCGTGAAAATCAAGTTAAAATTTTAAAAAGTTTAACTGAACTATTTATAACTAAGTATAAGAACCATCAGCACCGAGGTTAAGTTTGGTGCTTATTGCAAAACTTCGTATGAACTTTGAGTCTTAAAACGAACCAATTCATGTAAATATGAGAAAAATTAATAAAACATCTTGCGATGTTTCGTGAAGGACCTTAGTAACCTACAACAACGAAAATTGTAACAACTTTGTTTCGGTACTGATACAATATAAGTTTTTAATGCATCGAGTCTGGAACCCAGGGTTTGGGTCACGTGTTCACGAATGACGAAGAATCAACGTATTTTTATCCTTTTTAAGAAAAATCTAAAAAAGAAAAAGATATTTTCGAAAATTTACTTAATAAAAGTAGAATCTAGTTTTTTTGTCACCCATCCATTATAGTGGTTAGTGAGGCAAGCCGCTGTGCCGTAGGACCTGAGTTCGAATCCCTTAAAAGACGTGCATGTTTGCAAATATTGTGCATGTGCATCATGAGGGTATTCTAAATAACTGTCGAATCGCAAGACCTTTAGTGAGGTTTGTGGAAAGAGAAAACAGGTGGGAGAGCTTGACCATCTCGATGATGAAATCCCTCAAAATTGGGGTCGAACCCAGCCAAATTGCACTGTCACCTATATGATGCTCGAAACTACGTCTAATGCAGATGTACATCTAACTCTTCTCCGTGATGAAATTAGTGGTTCTCGACAAGTAGCATCAGCAATAACAACCACAAAATCTAGTTTTTATATAAGAACATCTTTCTATTGTAAGTATTTAGATTATTGTTTCAATTTGATTTTAACTGAAGTGGAATTTCGAGTGCCCTTTCTTTTTTAAAAGCTTGTTAGTGTAAAAATTAAATCAAGAATCTCTGTGAAGCCGTCTTAGAAATATTTTAAATTTGAGTCACTGACCAGTAGTTTTCCTTTTTATAGGAAACCTTATTCTAATGAAAAAAAATCTCTCGAAAAAGGAACAAAGCAGCATGGATATTGGAACTCCTAGCGGTCCGAGAGCCGTGTTACTGTTCCTCCTAATTAGAAATTTGAATTATTTCATCATCCCTCTTGTTTCAAATCCATTTTTCAAGTATCATTAGATAATTAAACATCCAAGAAATTATATTTAGGCTTCTACAAACGATTATTTATGAACCTCTCACATTCAAGGACCCGAGGATTTTGACAACAGAGCACGTACGTACCACCAAGGTCCAGTGACGAGATCGACATATGACCTGAACCTGAATAAGAAAATCTGCATCGCGTTACCGAGAGACCTTTTCTTCACGAGTTTAGAACCATGACCATCCAGCAATAGTGACTCTCATTTGATATTTTTTTAAAATCCATACTAATATTTGGATAGCAGAAATTGGCAACGCATTGATTTTTTCATGCAACATATATATTAGTAAGTTCATCCTCTCATGTTTCCACTATTGCAAGTATACTCTTTGTGTTAGAGGACAATTCTTTGTCAAGTGTATTTTTATATTGTGTCTGGAAAAAATGGCAGAATCCAACGTTCATTCTATCGAAAAAGACTGCTTTTCCTTTTGTTTACGTTGCAAGAGTTTATTGTTCTGGAGAGAAGCCCTCGTGATAACGTATAATTTTTCTTCTGAATCGTGCTTCAAGTGTAGGATGTGCGGAGAAATATTTAAATCGATATTCATGGTGAGAGATAGAAGCTCAACCGACATTGTATTCTTTAGTTGTGGTGTCTGTGGTGAAACATTTCGAGATTCACATGAACTTTTATATCATTCCTACATTCATTCAAAGGAGTGGCCGCACAGATGCTCACTTTGCAACAAAGGGTTCGCCATACGTTCGCGTAGGAAAAAGCATTTGCAGCAACGCGATACTATAAAGGAAATCGACTGCCTAAAATGCTTGAAGCGTTTTCGGGGGAAATATTGCCCTGGTGCCTTAGCCTCCCTCGAAGGTAGCATCTATTGTGAAAGTTGTTCCACTGGATAAAGTCCTATAGAATACTTCACTTCTTAAATACAGTCAGAAATCAAAGTGTCTTTGTGGATTGGCTTTAAATAGAAATCAACTGACTCACACACTGCTTAATCGTAATAAGAAAAAGTGCAAATATCAGTGACTTTCTACTGATACTTAATGTTAATTATTTAGAAAATTCATTTTATTACTTCGAAGCTGAACATTAATGTTTTTCTTTCTTTTTATATATGGATGGATTTTAGGATTGTATTTTCGTACTGATACAAATACTTTTTTCGTTATTAGGCCCGCAATGATTTTAATTATGTTTTTACTAATTCAATATCGTATATAAATATTTTTTGGCTTTAACGAATTTAATTCAGTAATATTTAATTTTTTAACATGTTTCTAGTACATTGAACTTGTCTTTATTATTATGAGGTAATAACTATGTAGAGTGATTCCTGTTATCTGGTGAATGTCACGTATTATGAGATATTTGTATCTCAATTTATGAATTAAAATAAAATATTAATTTTACCACTTTTAACTATGGCTATATCTTTAAGTCATCTACATACATTCGATTTTTAGCAGATTCATATTTTAATTAGCATGTAAGCATTTTGGAGCTTGTTTTCATCCTATAGGGCTAATTAATCTTTCAGATACGTGCTTGAATTTTAGATTTATTAACCCTGTAGCCAAAGATTTAAACGGATATTAATAATGGTGTCCGTTGTTTGTTTAAATATTGTTTTGTAGAAAATGACTGAAAACTGTTAAATATTTATCTTTGTCATTCCTTCTTAAACTAAACAGGCACTGAAGTATTTGGCATTTCAGTACGAATTGAAAGTTTAAAATGCCTTATTCATTTTTAAGATTTACTGGGGTTGAATCTCTGAGTAAGTTGGTTATTATGATAATTTCTAAAAACATAGTATCTATAATTTTACTTTTGTCAAATGTTAATTTTGTATCATCAAATTTTATAAGAAAGCCTTCTAGTTGCGGTTGACTTTTAAAAATACGTTATCAAAACGTTGGTGAACAAAACAGTAGGAATTCGAACTTAAGATTTATAGGCTTTGAAATTCATTTTCTTATTTCTATTACGGCTAAATTTTTTCGATGGATTCATTGAAGAAGTTAATTTTGAAATACGTGTGTAGCAATCAATAAGTTTAAAAGAAATTTACAAACGTCATTCATATAATTTAATTAGTTACGCTTAGAATCTACGCGAAGTTTTTTGTTGATATATGTCGTACTTTTCACTGATAGTCATGAGAAAAAAATGATACCTCGTCTGATAACACTTTTTGATATTACTCGAGTTCTAAGACTTAAAGGTTCTGAGAGCAAAAATATTTAATGAAAACCGTGATTCGAATTAAAAATCTCTGTTTTGAGATCGCGTAAGCAATCCCTAGATTGCTTAAGAGTTCAGTAATTAGGAAATTAAATTTTTCGAAGTTCTTTCACTTATTGAACACAAAAAAATGCATATATTCCTTCCCCCACCCCTTCGTTTCAATTGCTACTATTAGCTCACTATCTCTATTTATTTCTTTATATATTTATCTTGTTCAAACTTTCAATACTTAAAAAAATCCATTTTAAATCGCTCAATTGAGCGAAAATTTCATATACACGTTTATTTTAGATGAAAATACGGTAATTTAATTATAATTAATAAAAACTAGTTGATTAAAACTAATTATTCAAAGAAGTGCAGATACAGCCACGTTGGTATCATTTTTGGCTACTTAACGACCATTTTGGCGGACTTGTGTCCTTTGAAGTTGTTTTTTTTCACTTTTTAAAGACCTCATTTGATCTGAAATTTTCTATACACAATTGTTTTGGCTGACAATACCATAATTTAATTCTAATTAATTTAAATTAATAAAATTGAGTGAAACTAATTATTTAAAGATTTACATATGCAGTGGCGTTGGCTTCATTTTTAGTATCTTTGGTCAAATCTTGAAAAGCTTTTTTTTCTCACCTTTTAAAGCATTCACTGAAACTTAAATTTTACATACGCGATTGCTTTGAATGACAATATACTTTAATTGTAGTTAATAGAAATTAATTGCCCTTGATATTGTGATTCTGTTATATGTACATACATATATATATATTAATTGCCATTATTTGATAAAAATAACTATATATATATATATATAATAAAATTTTTCTTCTTTGTTGTTTAGTAGGAATTAACTTGAAAAAATTTCTTTTTGTCTTACCGGTTTAAGGTTAAACTGGAAAATAAATTTTTAAGTAAGAAAACAGAATTTAAACTTTAAAATTTATTTCGAGTAAAAATATTTGCTCTCTTTATCTACATTTTTAAACCCAAAATTTAACTTCCAAAAAATGATATTTCAAGATGATTTCTTTCAGAAATTCTCGGAATAAGGGAATTACATAATGAATCTCGAAGATCATATTCAAAATTTTTCTATATTATTTAAATCTATTTATCCCAACATTGTAAAAACTAAAAAGTAATTAGATTAAAAATATTTGAACCTCCACATTCTCCTTCTTTGAACTCATTTCATAAAACATATATTTATTACAAAAGTGATATAAATCATTAGTGTCAATCTTATAAGCTACAAAAAAGCTTTTAGGGGAATGGTTGTCTCTTTCAATTAAGATTAAATATTAACAATAATATCTTGTCTGATAAACATCTCTAACCTTACGCGAGTTGTAGTACTTGAGGACTCTGAGCATGGAAATATATAACGATAACCATGATTCAGATTTTAAATCTCTCCATGAATTCGCGTAGAAGATTGAAGATTTTAATAATTACAAAAATATTTTTTCCGAATTTTTTTCTTTAAGGAACAAAGAAAAGGACCTTTTTTTAAAAAAAATTACACCGAAAATCAATTTAAGTAAACAAAAAAATTAAATTTTAAAATTTTCTTTCGAGTAAAAATGCTTGCTTTGCTTATCTACATTTTTTAAATCTGACTTTACACCTTCACTAAATGATATTTCGGAAAAATTTATTTTAGAAAATCTCAGAATAATGAAAGATATATAGGATATTGAATCTCGAAGTCCCTCCTCAAAGTTTTCTGATTTAATCACATTCATTTATTCTAAAATTGTAAAAACTAAAATGTCTTTGATTAAAAATATTTCAAAGTCTCTCCACATATATTCTTTCTTTTAACTCAATTTATAAAACACATCATAAGAAGCAAATAAAAGACATATATTTCTACCATTTTTAAAACGATGTAAAAGAGTTATGGTTATGGGGTTCCAAAAAATTAGTTCGAGTCATCAGGTACTAGCCACATAAATGCGACCACCACATACTTTCGACGTCGATGTTAAATAACCAATCATAGAAGGCAGTGGCAGCACAGTGCCGTTGAGCGAAATAAATTGTACTTTAAAAAATTAAAAAACACGTTTTTATGGTGAATCGTAAGTAAAAAAAGAATTCTTAATACAAGAATAAAATGATTTACGAGAAAATTAATGTCATCGGGTAAAAGCATGACATGCTGTATTCATTTAGAACCCGAATTATTTTTATCTTCAGATATTAAATTTATCTGGTTATTAATACTATATGTACCCCAATGACATTGGAAAAAATAAGAAAAAAAAATTCCGCTCCTATCCTGGAACGTAGACGGTACCCTCACGATCGTGCTGGTCGGGTTTTATACATAAAACAGGTCACCTATGAAATTTTACGAGTCATACATTTTTAGCTCTAAGTTGATAGAAGAAACAAACTTAATTCAACTAAAATTGTTACAAATAAAGAAGTTATGGATGTATATTTAACTTTTATTAATTAATTATCTATTTAGTGTAAACATCTTTTGTTTTGTTTTTTGGTAAGTATAAATAACCATCGCATTTTCCCCTTGTTTTCGAACTGCTTTCGTAGTTTTCCAATCTGCACTTGCGAGACCTTGAAATGCCATCAACACATAAAAAATGGCTATACATGTCAAGTCTTTTATCTTGGAATGACCAAGATAAAAACCATAACTTGTGTAGCAGATGGATTTGCAACGCCTAAATCACAGTAATGAATGTGTTCAAGAGACTTTCATGGTAAAGAATAATCCAAAATTGTCTTTCCGTGTCAAATTTCGCCATGAGTCTCTGCGTCGCTCTGATCTTAACTAGATTTTCCTTCCAGTATACGCTATTCATATGTTTTGTTCGCAGCATTGTCATAACACGAGAAATCACTAAATACCAATTGAAATTCAGTCTGATTTATTCATCAATTGAAAAATTTCTTCTTTAAGAATTCTTCTCCTTTTAGACAAAAAGTTAAAAGTTAACATAGTATTCTATGAAAAATAGTATAAAATGTATCAGAAAATTTTTATTATATAAGAAAAATTATATATTCAAACCGCACCATGCTAACTTCCACCGGAAAACCCCGATTTTTTGGGGTAGAGAGATATGGTTGCAGATATGTGTGGAGAGGATAAAATGCTATACTCATCAAAAAATGTGTGAAAAAGAAAATTAATTGCAAAAAAGGGAGAGAGAAGGAATGAAAAAAAAGAGACTCATCCATGGCGACGCCTTAGAAAATTTGGTATTATTTATATAACTATATATTTCATTTTATAAAGGCTTCCATTAAAATTATTCAAACCAAATACAAAATTCGCTTAGCAGGTCCCTTTTTTTACAGCTGCAGTGACTCAAGTAACGCCCAAACCTCACAATCGTGCGGGTACAGAAATCTCGAGTCCTACAAGCCACATTAATAGAGTATAATTAATATTTTTTTCTATTTTACAATTATTTAAACACTAATATCAAAAATTTGTATCCAAGCAATTAGAAATATATTGATAATTACTTATATACGACAGTTAAAATAAGATGCGTTTTCGTTGTATTTAAAAACAAAGCTAGATTTGGCAGCTGAAAATAAAACATAGACTCAACCATCGTCTGTTGATAAAAAGTAACATTTTACACCCGGGGTGAGCATTACGTCGATCACGATCGATCGGTGGACCACCAAGACATTTTGAGGTGACCGCCTGAATATTTTAGTAATTAGTTATTAAATACGGACATATTCAAAATTGAGTGAAGTATGCAGACTAAGTTTTCTACCGACTGTAACAACTAAAATTAAATTTATACTAGCTGCATGGCCCGGCGTTGCACGGGTTGTATCTCTACTTTTATAAATTTCCCTTTCTTTCACAAAATCAGAACTTCTAAAACTCATTTTCAAAATGACTTCCCACCACCCTCCACCGCTTAGCCCGGCGTTGTTCGGACACTTTCTCTTTTCCTCATGACACCAGCATTTCTGTGTGTGTGTTTGTACGTGCACGATGTGAGTGATTTCTAAAAATTATGTCAAAAAATTTCCCTTTTTCGAAATTTGCTCCATTTAACTTATTTTTGTATTTAAGACAGGTTTCATTCCCCTCTCTATAACCCGAAAACGGTACTTTTTATTGTAAAATTATTGTTCTATCTTCCCCTTCTTCTCACAGATAAGATATAGCTTCAAATTTCGATGTGTGACTTATAAAAAAAATATTGCGTTAGAATTAAAAAAATTATTAATATGAAGCAATAATAAAAAAAACGATTCTGATGCTAAGAGTAAAGCTTTAAAAAGTTGCTTAATGGGAATTTGTCAGTTTCTGCCTCCTCAGTTTTGAACCTGTGAACTGCCGATTCATAAAGCGCAGCCGATTTAACAATCGCGCTGTCGGTTCCTTCGGGGTTAAGTATTGAATTGAGCTTTAAAATAAAGGTAGATTTTTTTTTTGAATATACACTGCTCAAAACAATTAGGGGAGCACATGATTTTAACAAAAGTAAGCAAAGATGTATACCAATAAGTAACATAAAATGAATCATCCGTAATGTAAAGACTACCAGGAAACGGAAAAAGAAAACTTTATATGCAAATCAAAGTTCATGACGTCAAAAACGAGAAAAAGGAGATAAGGGCAGAAATCGGGATGTTGCAAAAACATCTGTTTTATTGTCGTAACTGTGAAATTCGATTGCGCAGTATTTTTTTTTGAGACAAGGTTACTTGAGAATGTCTGTACAACGTGATTTACGGGAATACATGGCATGGCGTGTTATAGGCAGACTGGAATCCGGGCAAACACAACGTAGTGTCGCGGACACTGTTGGAGTCGCCAGAAGTGTTGTTGTAAGGATGTGGAATCGATTCAAAGAAACAGGAAATGTTAGACGTCGACCAGGGGCAGGTCGGCCACGTGCAACTACGTCAAGTTATGACCGGTATATACAGTTAACAGCCCGTCGAAACAGAACAGAGAATGCTACGCAGCTGCAAAGACAGTTGCTCTTGGCAACAGGACGAAGGGTGTCGAGCCAAACAGCACATAATCGGCTTCATGAGGGAGGGCTCTATGCACGTAGGCCAATGGTCTGCATTCCGTTGACCCCACACCACCGTGCGGCCCGAAGAAGATGGGCTGCTGAACATCGAGATTGGGAGCAACATGATTGGAGCCAAGTGCTGTTTACAGACGAGTCGCAATTCAGTCTAGAGAGTGACACCCGACGTGTTCTTGTATGGAGGGACAGGGGCACTCGAAATAACCCCGCATTCGTTCGTGAAAGATCACAATACAGAAGAGCTGGTTGGATGGTATGGGGTGGAATCAGCATAGGCGGACGTACGGACCTGCATATCATTCGGAATGGCACTTTGACGGGCCGAATGTATGCAGACGAGATACTTCGACCTTATGTCATCCCTTACGCTGTAGCCATCTTTGTTTTCCAGGATGATAATGCCCAACCGCATAGAGCTCGTCTGGTGGAGAACATGCTTGAAGCTGAAACAATACAGCGTATGTAATGGCCAGCGTGCTCTCCTGACCTGAATCCAATCGAGCATGTTTGGGACATACTCGGACGACGCATTGCTGCACGACCAAGGCCGCCTGCTACTGTTCGAGTCTTGGAGATTGCACTTCTTGAGGAGTGGAACAGTATTCCCCAAAGTCTGATCGATAACCTCATCGCATCCATGGCAAACAGGTGTGCAGCAGTCTTAGCTGTTCGAGGAGACCACACGCCCTATTAAAACTCATGCATCATGTCTAAACAGTACCTTTTTTTATCGTTTACATGTAACCAAATTGTTGCCCTAAATCATCTTTTCATGTTTTTTCCATATTTTCAAAGAATTAAAGCTTAATTCCAAATTTTTTACACCTTTTTTCTGTATTGCGCATTGATACGCGTGTACTATGCATTGTATGCCAATACGTGGCTGTCTCACACGGTTTTCTTCACTTTTTTGCTTGCTCCCCTAATTGTTTTGAGCAGTGTATTTCGTTATTCGTTAAAGTAAAAGGTTTTTTTTTCGGGATTCATTTTTATGTTAATGCTTTCAAACTTCATATAAATAATAGACGATGTACTTTTTAATTAACAAAGAATTCCTTTAGTAATGAAATAATAGAAATAATACTTTTGAAAAACATATATATATATATATATATTTATTAAATGCAAATATCTATAAGTAATTAATTAAAGAAAAATTTACAGATAGCTATTGAAACGATTGCTTTTGTAATCAAAAAGTATGAAACAAAAATAAATAATGTAATTAGAATTAATTAATTATTACTGACATTTTATGCAATTTTTTTTTAATTTTGCAGCCAACGAAAACTCAAAAATACAATTTTTTTTTAAAAAAAGAAGAGTTTATGTATTGAACAGAAATTTTCAAAATTACAAAATTATTAGATCGTGTTTTAAAAACCTCTGAAAAAAATGATGTTCCGAAAATGTTTAAAAAAAATTGTAAAATTATTAAGTTGAAAGAAAAATATTGTTTTTTAACCCTAATTTTTACGATATTTTATCAATCTTTGTACAGATTACGTATAATATTGTTCTACACCCACGGAAAAAAAAGAACAGAATGACATTTTTTTCAGAGTAAAATATTTTTCAGGCGGGACAACTTATAATTCGTATTCAAAAAAAGAAAAAGAACCGATTTCGACTCATTTTTTATTTAAAAAAATTGTTCTTGTTGTGTTGTGGCTAATGCCACCTGTCTGACGTAGTCAGAACGAGGCCCACGAAATTCAGTTATACAAGCCTTATCATTACTAGTTCAACAAATAAATAGACGAAACACTGTAGTTTCTCCCCCCAGCCAGCACCATGAATTGGAGCCTATTTAAGAGGGACTCTCCTCTCCTGCCACTCCCAAACAATACAAGCCTTATTATTACTAGTTCAACAAATAAATAGACGAAACACTGTAGTTTCTCCCCCCCAGCCAGCACCATGAATTGGAGCCTATTTAAGAGGGACTCTCCTCTCCTGCCACTCCCAAACAATACAAGCCTTATTATTACTAGTTCAACAAATAAATAGACGAAACACTGTAGTTTCTCCCCCCAGCCAGCACCATGAATTGGAGCCTATTTAAGAGGGACTCTCCTCTCCTGCCACTCCCAAACAATACAAGCCTTATTATTACTAGTTCAACAAATAAATAGACGAAACACTGTAGTTTCTCCCCCCCTCCAGCCAGCACCATGAATTGGAGCCTATTTAAGAGGGACTCTCCTCTCCTGCCACTCCTAAACAATACAAGCCTTATTATTACTAGTTCAAACAATACAAGCCTTATTTACTAGTTCAACAAATAAATAGACCACTCCCAAACAATAATTGGAGCATTTAGGGATTCTCTTATTACAAGCCTTACTAGTTCTACAACATAAATAGACGAAACACTGTAGTTTCTCCCCCCCAGCCAGCACCATGAATTGGAGCCTATTTAAGAGGGACTCTCCTCTCCTGCCACTCCCAAACAATACAAGCCTTATCATTACTAGTTCAACAAATAAATAGACGAAACACTGTAGTTTCTCCCCCCAGCCAGCACCATGAATTGGAGCCTATTTAAGAGGGATTCTCCTCTCCTGCCACTCCCAAACAATACAAGCCTTATTATTACTAGTTCAACAAATAAATAGACGAAACACTGTAGTTTCTCCCCCCAGCAGCAGCACCATGAATTGGAGCCTATTTAAGAGGGACTCTCTTCTCCTGCCACTCCTAAACAATACAAGCCTTATTACTACTAGTTCAACATTATAAATAGACGAAACACTGTAGTTTCTCCCCCCAGCAAGCACCATGAATTGGAGCCTATTTAAGAGGGACTCTCCTCTCCTGCCACTCCCAAACAATACAAGCCTTATTATTACTAGTTCAACAAATAAATAGACGAAACACTGTAGTTTCTCCCCCCCAGCAAGCACCATGAATTGGAGCCTATTTAAGAGGGACTCTCCTCTCCTGCCACTCCCAAACAATACAAGCCTTATTATTACTAGTTCAACAAATAAATAGACGAAACACTGTAGTTTCTCCCCCAGCCAGCACCATGAATTGGAGCCTATTTAAGAGGGACTCTCCTCTCCTGCCACTCCCAAACAATACAAGCCTTATTATTACTAGTTCAACAAATAAATAGACGAAACACTGTAGTTTCTCCCCCCCCCAGCACCATGAATTGGAGCCTATTTAAGAGGGACTCTCCTCTCCTGCCACTCCCAAACAATACAAGCCTTATTATTACTAGTTCAACAAATAAATAGACGAAACACTGTAGTTTCTCCCCCCAAGCCAGCCAGCACCATGAATTGGAGCCTATTTAAGAGGGACTCTCCTCTCCTGCCACTCCCAAACAATACAAGCCTTATTATTACTAGTTCAACAAATAAATAGACGAAACACTGTAGTTTCTCCCCCCCAGCCAGCACCATGAATTGGAGCCTATTTAAGAGGGACTCTCCTCTCCTGCCACTCCCAAACAATACAAGCCTTATTATTACTAGTTCAACAAATAAATAGACGAAACACTGTAGTTTCTCCCCCAGCCAGCACCATGAATTGGAGCCTATTTAAGAGGGACTCTCCTCTCCTGCCACTCCCAAACAATACAAGCCTTATTATTACTAGTTCAACAAATAAATAGACGAAACACTGTAGTTTCTCCCCCCAGCAAGCACCATGAATTGGAGCCTATTTAAGAGGGACTCTCCTCTCCTGCCACTCCCAAACAATACAAGCCTTATTATTACTAGTTCAACAAATAAATAGACGAAACACTGTAGTTTCTCCCCCCAGCCAGCACCATGAATTGGAGCCTATTTAAGAGGGACTCTCCTCTCCTGCCACTCCCAAACAATACAAGCCTTATTATTACTAGTTCAACAAATAAATAGACGAAACACTGTAGTTTCTCCCCCCCCCAGCCAGCACCATGAAATGGAGCCTATTTAAGAGGGACTCTCCTCTCCTGCCACTCCCAAACAATACAAGCCTTATTATTACTAGTTCAACAAATAAATAGACGAAACACTGTAGTTTCTCCCCCCCAGCCAGCACCATGAATTGGAGCCTATTTAAGAGGGACTCTCCTCTCCTGCCACTCCCAAACAATACAAGCCTTATCATTACTAGTTCAACAAATAAATAGACGAAACACTGTAGTTTCTCCCCCCAGCCAGCCAGCACCATGAATTGGAGCCTATTTAAGAGGGACTCTCCTCTCCTGCCACTCCCAAACAATACAAGCCTTATTATTACTAGTTCAACAAATAAATAGACGAAACACTGTAGTTTCTCCCCCCAGCCAGCACCATGAAATGGAGCCTATTTAAGAGGGATTTCTCCTGCCACTCCCAAACAATACAAGCCTTTTTATTACTAGTTCAACAAATAAATGATAAACACTGTATTTTTACGACTGGAGCCTATTTAAGAGCTGTTATGCCTCTTTACTAAACATAAAAATTGCATTCACTAAACAGTTTTTAAAATGTACAATAAATAAATGACGAAACACTGTATACTTTCTCCATATTACCATGAATATTTAAGAGGGACTCAGTAAGATATATTTAAACAATACAAGTTTCCCCCCCCAAGCCATTTTGGAATAGTTTGATATTGAGTATACACCCATAGGCTGTTTAATATTGTAAAGTGTTTTACTTTGATACCAGCACACATTAAAATAAGGCTCATTTGCAGTTATATGCCACTCAAACAATACAAGATATTTAAATTTCCAAAAATAGTCTACACGTACGAAAAAATTCTTTCACAACCGCACACCACATCTCTCATACTATATCTTCCCTACAGCAGGAAATATTTGTGTATACTGAAAAATTTAATACAGGATACATTTCCAAGTGTTAAATTTGTTTTTAAAATTTGGTATGAATACATTGTGGAACTGTCGGTTAACTTCACTGAACAAAATTGTTTTAAGTGTACTGCTTTGAAAGACAAGATTAATTATAGGGAGAACTTTTCTCACAATAGAATTTGTAATGACTGAATTGTGTGAAAATGTAGTTATCGATGTGTGACATTTTTCCTTGTAATAAAAGAAACAGAAAGATAAGAAATTTAACTTGAAATAGAAAATGGTTAGAAGTACTGTCATGCGCATTTGAAGAAGTATATCCCCCATTAAAATTAAAATTTATTATTGACTGAATGTGTGTTATGTCCATCACAAATGCCGATTTAGAAAAGGAATTTTTATTTAATACAAGAAGTTCGAAAAAGAGAACACTAGGAAGGAAAATTTAAATTTTTTCCGAAAAATATTCAGTTAACATAAAAATATCTTTTATATGATTTTAATTAAAATAAATTAAAAGTATTGAAATCCTTTTTTATGCTATTTTAAATAAAAAAATATAACTGAATAGAGAAAGATCGGTTTTATTTCATAAATATAATCATTGTATGTAATATTTATTGTGTTATTGTTTAAAAATGGGATAGGGCCTTTGCTCTTTTTACCTCATTACTTTTTTAAAAAACAGGAAAGTGAGCGCGTTTTCTTACTCTCATATTCAAAAATGAATACAGGATGCTTTTTTCTGGTTCAAATCGTAAACAAATACAAGCCTATATATATATATATATATATATATATATAATTATATTTTTAAAAAATGACAGAAAAATAAATTTTCTTTGAAGAAAATATAATTATTTTTCAACTTCTAACATACTATTTATTTCATTTTTTCCTCTTTTTTTACCTTTCATTTCGTTTTTAATTTTACTGTGACTGAACATATAGGAGAAAGAAACACCCTATCTTTCAAAGAGGATTGATCAAGAGAGGATATCTACGCTTTCAAATAAGTTTGCTCAAGGCAACTTAACAGCTAGCTGTAAACGATTGATCTCTTGGTTCTTACTTTTCAAAAAGGGACCGAACTGGGTCGTAAAATTTTCTCCGTTCGACCTCCCAAGTTCTAAAAGGGGGGAAGGAAAAAAGTCTGTTGCATTTTTGAAGGGAATCGCAAAATAAGAGTTAAACGCTTTCGGAATAACTTTTCAGGAGGAAGGTATCCAGTTAGAGGGTTAAGAGGGACTCTCATCTCCTGCCACTCCTAAACAATACAAGCCTTATCATTACTAGTTCAACATTATAAATAGACGAAACACTGTAGTTTCTCCCCCCCCAGCCAGCACCATGAATTGGAGCCTATTTAAGAGGGATTCTCCTCTCCTGCCACTCCCAAACAATACAAGCCTTATTATTACTAGTTCAACAAATAAATAGACGAAACAATGTAGTTTCCCCCCCCAGCCAGCACCATGAATTGGAGCCTATTTAAGAGGGACTCTCCTCTCCTGCCACTCCCAAACAATACAAGCCTTATTATTACTAGTTCAACAAATAAATAGACGAAACACTGTAGTTTCTCCCCCCAGCCAGCACCATGAATTGGAGCCTATTTAAGAGGGACTCTCTTCTCCTGCCACTCCCAAACAATACAAGCCTTATTATTACTAGTTCAACAAATAAATAGACGAAACACTGTAGTTTCTCCCCCCAGCCAGCACCATGAAATGGAGCCTATTTAAGAGGGACTCTCCTCTCCAGCCACTTCTAAACAATACAAGCCTTATCATTACTAGTTCAACATTATAAAAGACGAAACACTGTAGTTTCTCCCCCCCCCAGCCAGCACCATGAATTGGAGCCTATTTTAGAGGGACTCTCCTCTCCTGCCACTTCTAAACAATACAAGCCTTATCATTACTATTTCAACATTATAAATAGAACGAAACACTGTAGTTTCTTCCCCCCCCAGCAAGCACCATGAATTGGAGCCTATTTAAGAGGGACTCTCCTCTCCTGCCACTCCCAAACAATACAAGCCTTATTATTACTAGTTCAACAAATAAATAGACGAAACACTGTAGTTTCTTCCCCCAGCCAGCACCATGAATTGGAGCCTATTTAAGAGGGACTCTCCTCTCCTGCCACTCCCAAACAATACAAGCCTTATTATTACTAGTTCAACAAATAAATAGACGAAACACTGTAGTTTCTCCCCCCAGCCAGCACCATGAATTGGAGCCTATTTAAGAGGGACTCTCCTCTCCTGCCACTCCCAAACAATACAAGCCTTATTATTACTAGTTCAACAAATAAATAGACGAAACACTGTAGTTTTCTCCCCCCCAGCCAGCACCATGAAATGGAGCCTATTTAAGAGGGACTCTCCTCTCCTGCCACTCCCAAACAATACAAGCCTTATCATTACTAGTTCAACAAATAAATAGACGAAACACTGTAGTTTCTCCCCCCCCCAGCCAGCACCATGAATTGGAGCCTATTTAAGAGGGATTCTCCTCTCCTGCCACTCCCAAACAATACAAGCCTTATTATTACTAGTTCAACAAATAAATAGACGAAACACTGTAGTTCCCCCCCAGCCAGCACCATGAAATGGAGCCTATTTAAGAGGGACTCTCCTCTCCAGCCACTTCTAAACAATACAAGCCTTATCATTACTAGTTCAACATTATAAAAAGATGAAACACTGTAGTTTCTCCCCCCACCCAGCACCATGAATTGGAGCCTATTTTAGAGGGACTCTCCTCTCCTGCCACTTCTAAACAATACAAGCCTTATCATTACTATTTCAACATTATAAATAAACGAAACACTGTAGTTTCTTCCCCCCCCCAGCAAGCACCATGAATTAGAGCCTATTTAAGAGGGACTCTCCTCTCCTGCCACTTCTAAACAATACAAGCCTTATCATTACTATTTCAACATTATAAATAGACGAAACACTGTAGTTTCTTCCCCCAGCAAGCAAAATGAATTGGAGCCTATTTAAGAGGGATTCTCCTCTCCTGCCACTCCCAAACAATACAAGCCTTATTATTACTAGTTCAACAAATAAATAGACGAAACACTGTAGTTTTCCCCCCCCCAGCCAGCACCATGAATTGGAGCCTATTTAAGAGGGACTCTCCTCTCCTGCCACTCCCAAACAATACAAAACAATACAAGCTTATTATTACTAGTTCAACAAATAAATAGACGAAACACTGTAGTTTCTCCCCCCCAGCCAGCAGCAGCACCATGAATTGGAGCCTATTTAAGAGGGACTCTCCTCTCCTGCCACTCCCAAACAATACAAGCCTTATTATTACTAGTTCAACAAATAAATAGACGAAACACTGTAGTTTCTCCCCCCAGCCAGCACCATGAATTGGAGCCTATTTAAGAGGGACTCTCCTCTCCTGCCACTCCCAAACAATACAAGCCTTATTATTACTAGTTCAACAAATAAATAGACGAAACACTGTAGTTTCTCCCCCAGCCAGCACCATGAATTGGAGCCTATTTAAGAGGGACTCTCCTCTCCTGCCACTCCCAAACAATACAAGCCTTATTATTACTAGTTCAACAAATAAATAGACGAAACACTGTAGTTTCTCCCCCCCAGCCAGCACCATGAATTGGAGCCTATTTAAGAGGGACTCTCCTCTCCTGCCACTCCCAAACAATACAAGCCTTATTATTACTAGTTCAACAAATAAATAGACGAAACACTGTAGTTTCTCCCCCCCAGCCAGCACCATGAATTGGAGCCTATTTAAGAGGGACTCTCCTCTCCTGCCACTCCCAAACAATACAAGCCTTATTATTACTAGTTCAACAAATAAATAGACGAAACACTGTAGTTTCTCCCCCCCAGCCAGCACCATGAAATGGAGCCTATTTAAGAGGGACTCTCCTCTCCTGCCACTCCCAAACAATACAAGCCTTATCATTACTAGTTCAACAAATAAATAGACGAAACACTGTAGTTTCTCCCCCCCAGCCAGCACCATGAATTGGAGCCTATTTAAGAGGGATTCTCCTCTCCTGCCACTCCCAAACAATACAAGCCTTATTATTACTAGTTCAACAAATAAATAGACGAAACACTGTACGAAACACTGTAGTTTCTCCCCCAGCCAGCACCATGAAATGGAGCCTATTTAAGAGGGACTCTCCTCTCCTGCCACTTCTAAACAATACAAGCCTTATCATTACTAGTTCAACATTATAAAAGAACGAAAACACTGTAGTTTCTCCCCCCAGCCAGCACCATGAATTGGAGCCTATTTAAGAGGGACTCTCCTCTCCTGCCACTTCTAAACAATACAAGCCTTATCATTACTAGTTCAACATTATAAATAAACGAAACACTGTAGTTTCTCCCCCCCCAGCAAGCACCATGAATTGGAGCCTATTTAAGAGGGACTCTCCTCTCCTGCCACTCCTAAACAATACAAGCCTTATCATTACTAGTTCAACATTATAAATAGACGAAACACTGTAGTTTCTTCCCCCCAGCAAGCACCATGAATTGGAACCTATTTAAGAGGGATTCTCCTCTCCTGCCACTCCCAAACAATACAAGCCTTATTATTACTAGTTCAACAAATAAATAGACGAAACACTGTAGTTTCTCCCCCCCCCAGCCAGCACCATGAATTGGAGCCTATTTAAGAGGGACTCTCTTCTCCTGCCACTCCTAAACAATACAAGCCTTATTATTACTAGTTCAACAAATAAATAGACGAAACACTGTAGTTTCTCCCCCCAGCCAGCACCATGAATTGGAGCCTATTTAAGAGGGACTCTCCTCTCCTGCCACTCCCAAACAATACAAGCCTTATTATTACTAGTTCAACAAATAAATAGACGAAACACTGTAGTTTCTCCCCCCCCAGCAGCAGCACACCATGAATTGGAGCCTATTTAAGAGGGACTCTCCTCTCCTGCCACTCCCAAACAATACAAGCCTTATTATTACTAGTTCAACAAATAAATAGACGAAACACTGTAGTTTCTCCCCCCCAGCCAGCACCATGAATTGGAGCCTATTTAAGAGGGACTTCTCCTCTCCTGCCACTCCCAAACAATACAAGCCTTATATTATTACTAGTTCAACAAATAAATAGACGAAACACTGTAGTTTCTCCCCCCAGCCAGCACCATGAAATGGAGCCTATTTAAGAGGGACTCTCCTCTCCTGCCACTCCCAAACAATACAAGCCTTATCATTACTAGTTCAACAAATAAATAGACGAAACACTGTAGTTTCTCCCCCCCCAGCCAGCACCATGAATTGGAGCCTATTTAAGAGGGATTCTCCTCTCCTGCCACTCCCAAACAATACAAGCCTTATTATTACTAGTTCAACAAATAAATAGACGAAACACTGTAGTTTCTCCCCCCAGCCAGCACCATGAAATGGAGCCTATTTAAGAGGGACTCTCCTCTCCTGCCACTCCTAAACAATACAAGCCTTATCATTACTAGTTCAACATTATAAATAGACGAAACACTGTAGTTTCTTCCCCCCCCAGCAAGCACCATGAATTGGAGCCTATTTAAGAGGGATTCTCCTCTCCTGCCACTCCCAAACAATACAAGCCTTATTATTACTAGTTCAACAAATAAATAGACGAAACACTGTAGTTTCTCCCCCCAGCCAGCACCATGAATTGGAGCCTATTTAAGAGGGACTCTCCTCTCCTGCCACTCCCAAACAATACAAGCCTTATTATTACTAGTTCAACAAATAAATAGACGAAACACTGTAGTTTCTCCCCCCCAGCCAGCACCATGAATTGGAGCCTATTTAAGAGGCACTCTCCTCTCCTGCCACTCCCAAACAATACAAGCCTTATTATTACTAGTTCAACAAATAAATAGACGAAACACTGTAGTTTCTCCCCCCCCAGCCAGCACCATGAATTGGAGCCTATTTAAGAGGGACTCTCTCTCCTGCCACTCCCAAACAATACAAGCCTTATTATTACTAGTTCAACAAATAAATAGACGAAACACTGTAGTTTCTCCCCCCAGCCAGCACCATGAATTGGAGCCTATTTAAGAGGGACTCTCCTCTCCTGCCACTCCCAAACAATACAAGCTTATTATTACTAGTTCAACAAATAAATAGACGAAACACTGTAGTTTCTCCCCCCCCAGCCAGCACCATGAAATGGAGCCTATTTAAGAGGGACTCTCTCTCCTGCCACTCCCAAACAATACAAGCCTTATCATTACTAGTTCAACAAATAAATAGACGAAACACTGTAGTTTCTCCCCCCAGCCAGCACCATGAATTGGAGCCTATTTAAGAGGGACTCTCCTCTCCTGCCACTCCCAAACAATACAAGCCTTATTATTACTAGTTCAACAAATAAATAGACGAAACACTGTAGTTTCTCCCCCCAGCCAGCACCATGAAATGGAGCCTATTTAAGAGGGACTCTCCTCTCCTGCCACTCCCAAACAATACAAGCCTTATTATTACTAGTTCAACAAATAAATAGACGAAACACTGTAGTTTCTCCCCCCAGCCAGCACCATGAATTGGAGCCTATTTAAGAGGGACTCTCCTCTCCTGCCACTGCCACTCCCAAACAATACAAGCCTTATTATTACTAGTTCAACAAATAAATAGACGAAACACTGTAGTTTCTCCCCCCCAGCCAGCACCATGAATTGGAGCCTATTTAAGAGGGACTCTCCTCTCCTGCCACTCCCAAACAATACAAGCCTTATTATTACTAGTTCAACAAATAAATAGACGAAACACTGTAGTTTCACTGTATTTCCCTCCCCCAGCCAGCACCATGAATTGGAGCCTATTTAAGAGGGACTCTCCTCTCCTGCCACTCCCAAACAATACAAGCCTTATTATTACTAGTTCAACAAATAAATAGACGAAACACTGTAGTTTCTCCCCCCCAGCCAGCACCATGAATTGGAGCCTATTTAAGAGGGACTCTCCTCTCCTGCCACTCCCAAACAATACAAGCCTTATTATTACTAGTTCAACAAATAAATAGACGAAACACTGTAGTTTCTCCAGCCAGCACCATGAATTGGAGCCTATTTAAGAGGGACTCTCCTCTCCTGCCACTCCCAAACAATACAAGCCTTATCATTACTAGTTCAACAAATAAATAGACGAAACACTGTAGTTTCTCCCCCCAGCCAGCACCATGAATTGGAGCCTATTTAAGAGGGACTCTCCTCTCCTGCCACTCCCAAACAATACAAGCCTTATTATTACTAGTTCAACAAATAAATAACGAAACACTGTAGTTTCTCCCCCCCAGCCAGCACCATGAATTGGAGCCTATTTAAGAGGGACTCTCCTCTCCTGCCACTCCCAAACAATACAAGCCTTATTATTACTAGTTCAACAAATAAATAGACGAAACACTGTAGTTTCTCCCCCCCAGCCAGCACCATGAATTGGAGCCTATTTAAGAGGGACTCTCCTCTCCTGCCACTCCCAAACAATACAAGCCTTATTATTACTAGTTCAACAAATAAATAGACGAAAAACACTGTAGTTTTCTCCCCCCCAGCCAGCACCATGAATTGGAGCCTATTTAAGAGGGACTCTCCTCTCCTGCCACTCCCAAACAATACAAGCCTTATTATTACTAGTTCAACAAATAAATAGACGAAACACTGTAGTTTCTCCCCCCAGCCAGCACCATGAATTGGAGCCTATTTAAGAGGGACTCTCCTCTCCTGCCACTCCCAAACAATACAAGCCTTATTATTACTAGTTCAACAAATAAATAGACGAAACACTGTAGTTTCTCCCCCCCCCAGCCAGCACCATGAATTGGAGCCTATTTAAGAGGGACTCTCCTCTCCTGCCACTCCCAAACAATACAAGCCTTATTATTACTAGTTCAACAAATAAATAGACGAAACACTGTAGTTTCTCCCCCCCCAGCAGCACCATGAATTGGAGCCTATTTAAGAGGGACTCTCCTCTCCTGCCACTCCCAAACAATACAAGCCTTATTATTACTAGTTCAACAAATAAATAGACGAAACACTGTAGTTTCTCCCCCCCCAGCACCATGAATTGGAGCCTATTTAAGAGGGACTCTCCTCTCCTGCCACTCCCAAACAATACAAGCCTTATTATTACTAGTTCAACAAATAAATAGACGAAACACTGTAGTTTCTCCCCCCCCAGCCAGCACCATGAATTGGAGCCTATTTAAGAGGGACTCTCCTCTCCTGCCACTCCCAAACAATACAAGCCTTATTATTACTAGTTCAACAAATAAATAGACGAAACACTGTAGTTTCTCCCCCCCCCAAAGCCAGCACCATGAATTGGAGCCTATTTAAGAGGGACTCTCCTCTCCTGCCACTCCCAAACAATACAAGCCTTATCATTACTAGTTCAACAAATAAATAGACGAAACACTGTAGTTTCTCCCCCCCCAGCCAGCACCATGAATTGGAGCCTATTTAAGAGGGACTCTCCTCTCCTGCCACTCCCAAACAATACAAGCCTTATTATTACTAGTTCAACAAATAAATAGACGAAACACTGTAGTTTCTCCCCCCAGCAGCACCATGAATTGGAGCCTATTTAAGAGGGACTCTCCTCTCCTGCCACTCCCAAACAATACAAGCCTTATTATTACTAGTTCAACAAATAAATAGACGAAACACTGTAGTTTCTCCCCCCCCAGCCAGCACCATGAATTGGAGCCTATTTAAGAGGGACTCTCCTCTCCTGCCACTCCCAAACAATACAAGCCTTATCATTACTAGTTCAACAAATAAATAGACGAAACACTGTAGTTTCTCCCCCCAGCCAGCACCATGAATTGGAGCCTATTTAAGAGGGACTCTCCTCTCCTGCCACTCCCAAACAATACAAGCCTTATTATTACTTAGTTCAACAAATAAATAGACTAGTTCAACAAATAAATAAACAAACAATACAAGCCTTTTATTACTAGTTCAACATTAACGAAACACTGTAGTTTCTCCCCCCAGCCAGCACCATGAATTGGAGCCTATTTAAGAGGGACTCTCCTCTCCTGCCACTCCCAAACAATACAACAAGCCTTATTATCATTACTAGTTCAACAAATAAATAGACGAAACACTGTAGTTTCTTCCCCCCCCAGCCAGCACCATGAATTGGAGCCTATTTAAGAGGGACTCTCCTCTCCTGCCACTCCCAAACAATACAAGCCTTATCATTACTAGTTCAACAAATAAATAGACGAAACACTGTAGTTTCTCCCCCCCCAGCCAGCACCATGAATTGGAGCCTATTTAAGAGGGACTCTCCTCTCCTGCCACTCCCAAACAATACAAGCCTTATTATTACTAGTTCAACAAATAAATAGACAAACACTGTAGCCAGCACCATGAATTGGAGCCTATTTAAGAGGGACTCTCTCTCCTGCCACTCCCAAACAATACAAGCCTTATTATTACTAGTTCAACAAATAAATAGACGAAACACTGTAGTTTCTCCCCCCAGCCAGCACCATGAATTGGAGCCTATTTAAGAGGGACTCTCCTCTCCTGCCACTCCCAAACAATACAAGCCTTATTATTACTAGTTCAACAAATAAATAGACGAAACACTGTAGTTTCTTTCCCACAATACAAGCCTTATCCAGCACACTGTAGCACCATGAATTGGAGCCTATTTAAGAGGGACTCTCCTCTCCTGCCACTCCCAAACAATACAAGCCTTATCATTACTAGTTCAACAAATAAATAGACGAAACACTGTAGTTTCTCCCCCCCCAGCCAGCACCATGAATTGGAGCCTATTTAAGAGGGACTCTCCTCTCCTGCCACTCCCAAACAATACAAGCCTTATTATTACTAGTTCAACAAATAAATAGACGAAACACTGTAGTTTCTCCCCCCCCCAGCCAGCACCATGAATTGGAGCCTATTTAAGAGGGACTCTCCTCTCCTGCACTCCCAAACAATACAAGCCTTATTATTACTAGTTCAACAAATAAATAGACGAAACACTGTAGTTTCTCCCCCCCCAGCCAGCACCATGAATTGGAGCCTATTTAAGAGGGACTCTCCTCTCCTGCCACTCCCAAACAATACAAGCCTTATTATTACTAGTTCAACAAATAAATAGACGAAACACTGTAGTTTCTCCCCCCCAGCCAGCACCATGAATTGGAGCCTATTTAAGAGGGACTCTCCTCTCCTGCCACTCCCAAACAATACAAGCCTTATTATTACTAGTTCAACAAATAAATAGACGAAACACTGTAGTTTCTCCCCCCAGCCAGCACCATGAATTGGAGCCTATTTAAGAGGGACTCTCCTCTCCTGCCACTCCCAAACAATACAAGCCTTATTATTACTAGTTCAACAAATAAATAGACGAAACACTGTAGTTTCTCCCCCCCCAGCCAGCACCATGAATTGGAGCCTATTTAAGAGGGACTCTCCTCTCCTGCCACTCCCAAACAATACAAGCCTTATTATTACTAGTTCAACAAATAAATAGACGAAACACTGTAGTTTCTCCCCCCCCCAGCCAGCACCATGAATTGGAGCCTATTTAAGAGGGACTCTCCTCTCCTGCCACTCCCAAACAATACAAGCCTTATTATTACTAGTTCAACAAATAAATAGACGAAACACTGTAGTTTCTCCCCCCCCAGCCAGCACCATGAATTGGAGCCTATTTAAGAGGGACTCTCCTCTCCTGCCACTCCCAAACAATACAAGCCTTATTATTACTAGTTCAACAAATAAATAGACGAAACACTGTAGTTTCTCCCCCCCCCTGCCAGCCAGCACCATGAATTGGAGCCTATTTAAGAGGGACTCTCCTCTCCTGCCACTCCCAAACAATACAAGCCTTATTATTACTAGTTCAACAAATAAATAGACGAAACACTGTAGTTTCTCCCCCCCCAGCCAGCACCATGAATTGGAGCCTATTTAAGAGGGACTCTCCTCTCCTGCCACTCCCAAACAATACAAGCCTTATCATTACTAGTTCAACAAATAAATAGACGAAACACTGTAGTTTCTCCCCCCCCCAGCCAGCACCATGAATTGGAGCCTATTTAAGAGGGACTCTCCTCTCCTGCCACTCCCAAACAATACAAGCCTTATTATTACTAGTTCAACAAATAAATAGACGAAACACTGTAGTTTCTCCCCCCCAGCCAGCACCATGAATTGGAGCCTATTTAAGAGGGACTCTCCTCTCCTGCCACTCCCAAACAATACAAGCCTTATTATTACTAGTTCAACAAATAAATAGACGAAACACTGTAGTTTCTCCCCCCAGCCAGCACCATGAATTGGAGCCTATTTAAGAGGGACTCTCCTCTCCTGCCACTCCCAAACAATACAAGCCTTATTATTACTAGTTCAACAAATAAATAGACGAAACACTGTAGTTTCTCCCCCCCAGCCAGCACCATGAATTGGAGCCTATTTAAGAGGGACTCTCCTCTCCTGCCACTCCCAAACAATACAAGCCTTATCATTACTAGTTCAACATTATAAATAGACGAAACACTGTAGTTTCTCCCCCCAGCAAGCACCATGAATTGGAGCCTATTTAAGAGGGACTCTCCTCTCCTGCCACTCCCAAACAATACAAGCCTTATTATTACTAGTTCAACAAATAAATAGACGAAACACTGTAGTTTCTCCCCCCAGCCAGCACCATGAATTGGAGCCTATTTAAGAGGGACTCTCCTCTCCTGCCACTCCCAAACAATACAAGCCTTATTATTACTAGTTCAACAAATAAATAGACGAAACACTGTAGTTTCTCCCCCAGCCAGCACCATGAATTGGAGCCTATTTAAGAGGGACTCTCCTCTCCTGCCACTCCCAAACAATACAAGCCTTATCATTACTAGTTCAACAAATAAATAGACGAAACACTGTAGTTTCTCCCCCCCCCAGCCAGCACCATGAATTGGAGCCTATTTAAGAGGGACTCTCCTCTCCTGCCACTCCCAAACAATACAAGCCTTATTATTACTAGTTCAACAAATAAATAGACGAAACACTGTAGTTTCCCCCCCCAGCCAGCACCATGAATTGGAGCCTATTTAAGAGGGACTCTCCTCTCCTGCCACTCCCAAACAATACAAGCCTTATTATTACTAGTTCAACAAATAAATAGACGAAACACTGTAGTTTCTCCCCCCAGCCAGCACCATGAATTGGAGCCTATTTAAGAGGGACTCTCCTCTCCTGCCACTCCCAAACAATACAAGCCTTATCATTACTAGTTCAACAAATAAATAGACGAAACACTGTAGTTTCTCCCCCCCAGCCAGCACCATGAATTGGAGCCTATTTAAGAGGGACTTCTCCTCTCCTGCCACTCCCAAACAATACAAGCCTTATTATTACTAGTTCAACAAATAAATAGACGAAACACTGTAGTTTCTCCCCCAGCCAGCAAGCACATGAATTGGAGCCTATTTAAGAGGGACTCTCCTCTCCTGCCACTCCCAAACAATACAAGCCTTATTATTACTAGTTCAACAAATAAATAGACGAAACACTGTAGTTTCTCCCCCCCCCAGCCAGCACCATGAATTGGAGCCTATTTAAGAGGGACTCTCCTCCCTGCCACTCCCAAACAATACAAGCCTTATTATTACTAGTTCAACAAATAAATAGACGAAACACTGTAGTTTCTCCCCCCCAGCCAGCACCATGAATTGGAGCCTATTTAAGAGGGACTCTCTCTCCTGCCACTCCCAAACAATACAAGCCTTATTATTACTAGTTCAACAAATAAATAGACGAAACACTGTAGTTTCTCCCCCCAGCCAGCACCATGAAATGGAGCCTATTTAAGAGGGACTCTCCTCTCCTGCCACTCCCAAACAATACAAGCCTTATCATTACTAGTTCAACAAATAAATAGACGAAACACTGTAGTTTCTCCCCCCCCAGCCAGCACCATGAATTGGAGCCTATTTAAGAGGGACTCTCCTCCTGCCACTCCCAAACAATACAAGCCTTATTATTACTAGTTCAACAAATAAATAGACGAAACACTGTAGTTTCTCCCCCCAGCCAGCACCATGAATTGGAGCCTATTTAAGAGGGACTCTCCTCTCCTGCCACTCCACTTCTAAACAATACAAGCCTTATCATTACTAGTTCAACAAATAAATAGACGAAACACTGTAGTTTCTCCCCCCAGCCAGCACCATGAATTGGAGCCTATTTAAGAGGGACTCTCCTCTCCTGCCACTCCCAAACAATACAAGCCTTATTATTACTAGTTCAACAAATAAATAGACGAAACACTGTAGTTTCTCCCCCCCAGCCAGCACCATGAATTGGAGCCTATTTAAGAGGGACTCTCCTCTCCTGCCACTCCCAAACAATACAAGCCTTATTATTACTAGTTCAACAAATAAATAGACGAAACACTGTAGTTTCTCCCCCCAGCCAGCACCATGAATTGGAGCCTATTTAAGAGGGACTCTCCTCTCCTGCCACTCCCAAACAATACAAGCCTTATTATTACTAGTTCAACAAATAAATAGACGAAACACTGTAGTTTCTCCCCCCAGCCAGCACCATGAATTGGAGCCTATTTAAGAGGGACTCTCCTCTCCTGCCACTCCCAAACAATACAAGCCTTATTATTACTAGTTCAACAAATAAATAGACGAAACACTGTAGTTTCTCCCCCCAGCCAGCACCATGAATTGGAGCCTATTTAAGAGGGACTCTCCTCTCCTGCCACTCCCAAACAATACAAGCCTTATTATTACTAGTTCAACAAATAAATAGACGAAACACTGTAGTTTCTCCCCCCCAGCCAGCACCATGAATTGGAGCCTATTTAAGAGGGACTCTCCTCTCCTGCCACTCCCAAACAATACAAGCCTTATTATTACTAGTTCAACAAATAAATAGACGAAACACTGTAGTTTCTCCCCCCCCAGCCAGCACCATGAATTGGAGCCTATTTAAGAGGGACTCTCCTCTCCTGCCACTCCCAAACAATACAAGCCTTATTATTACTAGTTCAACAAATAAATAGACGAAACACTGTAGTTTCTCCCCCCCCAGCCAGCACCATGAAATGGAGCCTTTAAGAGGGACTCTCCTCTCCTGCCACTCCCAAACAATACAAGCCTTATCATTACTAGTTCAACAAATAAATAGACGAAACACTGTAGTTTCTCCCCCCCCAGCCAGCACCATGAATTGGAGCCTATTTAAGAGGGATTCTCCTCTCCTGCCACTCCCAAACAATACAAGCCTTATTATTACTAGTTCAACAAATAAATAGACGAAACACTGTAGTTTCTCCCCCCAGCCAGCACCATGAATTGGAGCCTATTTAAGAGGGACTCTCCTCTCCTGCCACTCCCAAACAATACAAGCCTTATTATTACTAGTTCAACAAATAAATAGACGAAACACTGTAGTTTCTCCCCCCCAGCCAGCACCATGAAATGGAGCCTATTTAAGAGGGACTCTCCTCTCCTGCCACTCCCAAACAATACAAGCCTTATCATTACTAGTTCAACAAATAAATAGACGAAACACTGTAGTTTCTCCCCCCCAGCCAGCACCATGAATTGGAGCCTATTTAAGAGGGACTCTCCTCTCCTGCCACTCCCAAACAATACAAGCCTTATTATTACTAGTTCAACATTATAAATAGACGAAACACTGTAGTTTCTCCCCCCAGCAAGCACCATGAATTGGAGCCTATTTAAGAGGGACTCTCCTCTCCTGCCACTCCCAAACAATACAAGCCTTATTATTACTAGTTCAACAAATAAATAGACGAAACACTGTAGTTTCTCCCCCAGCCAGCACCATGAATTGGAGCCTATTTAAGAGGGACTCTCCTCTCCTGCCACTCCCAAACAATACAAGCCTTATTATTACTAGTTCAACAAATAAATAGACGAAACACTGTAGTTTCTCCCCCCAGCCAGCACCATGAATTGGAGCCTATTTAAGAGGGACTCTCCTCTCCTGCCACTCCCAAACAATACAAGCCTTATTATTACTAGTTCAACAAATAAATAGACGAAACACTGTAGTTTCTCCCCCCAGCCAGCACCATGAAATGGAGCCTATTTAAGAGGGACTCTCCTCTCCTGCCACTCCCAAACAATACAAGCCTTATCATTACTAGTTCAACAAATAAATAGACGAAACACTGTAGTTTCTCCCCCCAGCCAGCACCATGAATTGGAGCCTATTTAAGAGGGACTCTCCTCTCCTGCCACTCCCAAACAATACAAGCCTTATTATTACTAGTTCAACAAATAAATAGACGAAACACTGTAGTTTCTCCCCCCAGCCAGCACCATGAATTGGAGCCTATTTAAGAGGGACTCTCCTCTCCTGCCACTCCCAAACAATACAAGCCTTATTATTACTAGTTCAACAAATAAATAGACGAAACACTGTAGTTTCTCCCCCCCCAGCCAGCACCATGAATTGGAGCCTATTTAAGAGGGACTCTCCTCTCCTGCCACTCCCAAACAATACAAGCCTTATTATTACTAGTTCAACAAATAAATAGACGAAACAATGTAGTTTCTCCCCCCACAGCCAGCACCATGAATTGGAGCCTATTTAAGAGGGATTCTCCTCTCCTGCCACTCCCAAACAATACAAGCCTTATTATTACTAGTTCAACAAATAAATAGACGAAACAATGTAGTTTCTCCCCCCCAGCCAGCACCATGAAATGAAGCCTATTTAAGAGGGACTCTCCTCTCCTGCCACTCCCAAACAATACAAGCCTTATCATTACTAGTTCAACAAATAAACAGACGAAACACTGTAGTTTCTCCCCCCCAGCCAGCACCATGAATTGGAGCCTATTTAAGAGGGATTCTCCTCTCCTGCCACTCCCAAACAATACAAGCCTTATTATTACTAGTTCAACAAATAAATAGACGAAACACTGTAGTTTCTCCCCCCAGCCAGCACCATGAAATGGAGCCTATTTAAGAGGGACTCTCCTCTCCAGCCACTTCTAAACAATACAAGCCTTATCATTGACCATAATCCTGTGTGACATCGTCGATGGATGTGAATTCCCATCTTTCGATTCACAATAAGTGTTATGGTTTCACCAGCTGTTCAAGGACAAGTGCGACCCCATTGATTGTCCTTGAATTTTTATGATCCACCAGCTGTGGAATGACCAGTGCACGTGGCCATTGTTTATTGTCTGAACTCAGGGAGTGAAGAGAGACAGACGGGTCGCCATAATAGTAAAGTAGAGCCGGCGCCCCATTGGCAATAGGCGAAGCCTATCTTAAAATAATCATGTCGTCTTTTCTAGTGTTGTATGAAGGGGAGACTAGGAACAGGTGGCGTGATGGACAAGTGGGTCTAGATGTTCGACAAGGAACTATGGCGCCTTGGGCCAGACGGCTCGGGTGTGTTTTGGCGTGTTATGCGCAAATAGGACGAGGGTGGTCAAGAGAGACTTTGGTGACCTGCCAATAAGAAGGGACGAGGGGCGTGTTGTGAACACACCTCTGGTGTTTAAAAGGGTTCTTTTTCAGGGGAGAAAAAAAAGGACAAGGAAAGAGTCCGGGAGAGAGAACGGACGGAAGGAGAAGGGAGAGGAGACGAGAGGAGAAGACAGGAGAGACGGAGAAAGAAAAGGGCTGAGTCCGGAATTGGAGTGAAAAAGACGATGAACGCCGGTGGTGTTGAGAATGGAATATGAACTGACTACACCGGCTTGGCAACATTAAGAATTGTTTATCAAATAAACAATATTTTTTATATTATATTAGCCTGTAATCCTTAATTATTGATGGATAGCTACACACGACGTTACACCTGTTATACTAAATTTTAATATAACTTCCTCCATTCTTAAAACTAATACTAGAGCAATTACCACCTGTTGGTCTGCTTTCAGAAATAATCATAAAAATGAATTTCGTCTCTTTGACTTCGCCAAAATAAGTAATGCTTACTCCCTTGAAGAAAAATTAACAAAGTTCGCAGATGCGGTTAGCTCAGCCCACAACTCAGCTTCTAAACCAATCAAAAACAGCTGACACAACTACACACCACAGCACATCAAAGACTTGATATCTAGAAGAAACAGGGCCAGGAAACTCTTCCAACGAACGCTAAATCCGCTCCGCAGAACTGAAACCAACAGACTCCAAAAATTAATTAAAAAGGAGTTCAGGACACACTCTCAAAACACATGGAACGCCAAACTAGAATCACTCGAAACGCAGGATAACAGTCTCTGGCAAATACAAAAATACTTTCGTAAAAAACGCTCAGACATCCCAAATCTAACCGGACCTAATGGCATTGCTAGCAACGATGAGCAGAAGGCCAACTTAATAGCAAACACCTTCGTAGACAATTACACAGAAAATAAAAGACCAGGGAATCACACTACCAACATCGACTCTGACGTCACTAACACTTTAACAAGATTCTTCTCCACCCCACTCTCCTCTCCTCTCCTATTACCCCCACCGACCCAGACGAGATCTGTGATTATGTGAAAAAACTCAAAAATTCCAAAGCTCCTGGGAGCGACAATATTACTAACAAAATGATAAAAAAATTTCCTCTAAAAATAATTATTATTTTATGTATATCATTAACAAAATTCTACTTCTTAGGCACTTTCCAAGTAATTGGAAAGTTGCAATTGTTTTCCCCATTCACAAGCCTGGGGAAAACAAAAACTCCCCCAACTCTTACAGGCCCATTTCTTTATTATCGTCACTTAGCAAAATTGCTGAGCACATAATTCTTAATAGGATCAACTCTCACGTCTATAACACTAACTTCTTAAATCCTAACCAGTTTGGTTTCACCAAACAACTTTCAACCTATCACCCCTTACTCAGACTAACGGAAAAAATGTCCTCGGGATTCCAGAGAGGCAGTACCACTGGTGCTGTTTTTCTGGATATCCAAAAGGCATTTGACCGTGTCTGGATTGACGGGCTCATCTCCAAACTTATCACTAATAGTTTTCCACCTGCTATCATTCATATCCTACACTCTTACCTTACTAACAGGAAATACAAAGTCAGAGTAAACGACACACTTTCAATCACACACCACGTTAATATCGGGGTAACTCAGGGTTCCTTATTGGGCCCTGTGTTATTCGACATTTACGTAAATGACATACCCTCGCATCCACGCACCATGATTAACCTCTACGCTGATGACACTGCGATCTCAGCTACATACAAAAACACCAAATCAGTTACAGTAGCACTAAACAAACACCTGGCCCTACTTGAAAAATACTTTTTAACGACTGGAAAATAAAAATTAACGTGGATAAAACCGTAGCGGTTTTATTCACTAAAAGTCGCAAGCAAATCACCCCGCCCACTCTATATTCCACACCACTACGCTGGTCTCAAACAACTAAGTACCTCGGTATCACTTTCGATAAAACGCTCACATGGAAACCACACATACTACACACGCAAGATAAATTCCGGATCGCACTAAAGAAACTATACCCCTTGTAACGTCGTCAGAAGGTAGCGTGAAAATAATACATCA